>VDFB02086081.1:329943358-330093752 GCA_007258455.2 Sequoia sempervirens | reverse complement strand
TCTCCCACTCTCTCCCACAAGCATACATACATACATGACACAACAACATACATATACATACCAACATATCAAAAAACACTCAATAAAGTGGTATTTAACTAAAGGAAGAAATAGCGTGAGCGCATTATGTGTTGCTAGACATGTTCCTCGAAGAAGAAAAAAATTTCAAAACTAACACATAACGCGAGCGCATTATAACATGCTTGCGTTATATTTTTCTTTGGGAATCCCCGAGCCTTAGCTTTGGTATTTACCTTGGAATACCAACCCAAAAGCTTGGAGGTAATTCCCAATGACTAGAGACGTTTTTTTGCAAATTCTATAATTTTTCACATAATCGGGTTCGTGCTCACCATCAGGATTGCATCTGGTTCAATATCGACAAAATTGAACACATGGGTAATGTTAGGTTCTCTTTTAGCTTTCCAACGATGTAATTTTTTTCACTTTCTGACAATGTTAAGCCTTTCATCCATAATTTATTTTGTTTGTATGTCTATTTTTTGTCAAAAAGAAATGTTTGGTGTTTTTTTTGTTATAAATTAATCGTTCATCAAAATTTCAAATAAATTACATTTTTAGAAACTAGACTCCATTCTACATTTAAAAAAAAAAAAATCTATTACTTTGCAAAATTTGTAGGGGGAGCATGGCCAAAATTTTTCTTTTTAGGAAGTGCCCACTTATAAAATTAGTAAAAAATAAAATATTCATTAAAAAAATGTGCATCAACTAGTTACTGTTAGCTAACTTTTGACCATAGTGATTTTAAAAATACTACAAAAAAGTTCACCATGCTAGGGTCGTACAAGAGTTGCTATGTTATGTTTTTCTGAGAAAAATAACAACAATTTGTGTACATCCCTCTTTTGAACTCCTTAATTTCAACCATTTTCAAAATAAATTAGTAGTTTAGAAAGTAGACTCGAAGCACTTCAATCCTTGTTTTTGTTCCATCTCAAAATTTTGAGTGTAGCTATCCTCAATTTCATGTCCAAGGTCAGTATTTCTCGATTTCAGAAAAAAAGTGGCCATTTAAGCCCCCCTTTTGGGAACCATCTTGGTGCACTTACCCAAGGAGGTCATGGGAATGCATGATAGGGTAATTTCTAAGGACCTGGAAGTGAAAATAATGCTTAAGGAAATTATTTAATGGCTGCTTGTTTGTTTCATTTTTGTTTTGTTTTGTTGTTGTGGCTTTTTGTTCTTAGCTGACAGGTTGTTGATGGTTTTGTAATCAATTTTTTTTTTTGGTGTTCTAGGAGGGCAGCCTATTACTTTATCTTTGCTACCTTTTCTCTTTTTTGTTTAGGGTTTCTGGGCACCTTCAAAACCTATTTATCATTAATAAAAAAAAAAAAGACATCACTCAACCATGATGCATGAATAAACGCTGCATATGCACACTATATATGAACAAAAACTAATTTAATAGATTATTTAATATTTATTACTAAATTTTTGTCTCATCATTATACTATTATATTCATAAATTCAACACTAAAAATATCCATCCAACATAATTCTTTATAAAATATCCATCCAAGGTCAAATTCTTTATAAAAATAAGATCATTGTCTTAATAAAGTTTTGCGGCTCTCTGTTGCATCTCTTCATTTCTTTATTTTTTCCTTTTTAGAATAGGTCTGTCTCCTCTCCTCTAGCCATTGTTGATGCTCATCTAATTCCACTTCCATGGACCTAACAACATCAACAACATTTTTCATATTTGATGTAAAATGCCTCAAAAATGGGCGAACACATTCTTCATTTTGAATAGCATTAGCTTGATCCTAAATGGTTCTAACATTCACATCAATTTGTTCAAGAAAGTGAGCACCATCAGGTGCAAGTGGTGGAGGTGGGGGATTACAAGGTGGAGTGGGTGGAGCTGGAGGGCGTGGATCCATGATTTAGATGTAAGTGAACTTGCATTAAATTTATAATTTCATAATGTAAGATACATGATTAAAAATCCCCTTAAACCATTCAATAGAAATGACTTAATTGAATACAAATGAAAAAATGTGTAAATCTCATTTATGTATAAGGCATGTAAATGAAAAAAAAACAATTGTTAAAATGATGTGAAATATCATTTAAAAATGCATTAAATTTTTACCTCGGTGTAATGTGGAAGTGTTAAGCTCCAAATCGCTAATACTCAGTGAATCTGGATACATAGTTAGTAATGGTTAAAAAAACTTGTCCCAACAGCCATAGGGAAATGGGAAAAGTTAATGGGTAATAATTGATGGGCTATGCAAGAGACTATCATACAATATGATAGCCTCCTAAATAGCCCATCGATTATTATCCATTAACTTTTCCCATTTCCCTATGGCTGCTAGGAATTTTTTTTTTCCCAATACTAACTATGGATTCAAATTCACTAAGTATTGGAAATTTAGAGCACAATACTTCCAACAAAGGGTCCCTTATATTTTGAGAGCTAAGGAGAGTCAAAATAATTAAAAAATCAAAAAACAAATTGTTTAGCAAAGAAATACTAACTTAAGAATAAGCAACAAAGCAAGAATTTAAGAAACAAGAGAATAAGTGATAAAGAAGAAGGAAAAGTAGACAAGAATGTAAAAAAATTTAAATAAATGAAAAAAAGGGGTAATGAAGGTCAATTTTTTTTTTTTTTTTAGTTAGAAGTTCAATTTTTTTCCTTGATTTTTTTTTGTTTTCCACTAACCTGGTTTAATTTTTTGTTGGTTTAAAAAATGAAAAATTTCAACAAAACTACCTATAATTCAGAGGTCACCTAAATTAATTACTAATTAGAAAAAAGAAAAGAAAAAAATGCAAAGAAAACATACCTGGAACATGCTGGAGGTCGTAGTCAACTCATAGGGTTAAGGTATAAAGTATAAAGAGGAGAGAGAGAGAGAGGAAGGGAGAGATGGAAAGACTAGAGAGAGAGGGAGGGAGAGATGGAGAGAGAGAGAGGAGAGAGGTGTGTGTGAGAGTGAGAGAGAGGAGAGAGAGAGAGAGAGAGAGAGAGAGAGAGAGAGGGGAGAGAGAGAGAGAGAGAGAGAGAGAGGAGAGAGGAAGAGAGAGTGTGTGAGTGAGAGAGAGAGAGAGAGAGAGAGAGAGATGTGCTATTGAAAATGGAGGTATTTATGTAGCTTTAAAACTTGTAAAACTATGAGATTGTAGATTTAAATAAGTGTTCTTTGTTACAAATTCTTTGTGTATGATTATTTGTTTAGATCAATTTTACCAATTGTAGAAAGTAGAAAGAAGATTGTAGAAGAATGAGACAAGAAGATAGAAGTGACATAGAATATACGTGGAGAAATCCTTTCAAGGAAAAACTCCACCACTAGAATCAATAGTGCTTATATTATTTAACCTTAGAACAAGATTACAATGATATTGTATCAATCCTTGATTGATATGCTTCTTTTGCCTTCAACAATTCTTCTTCATAGCCTACAATAAACTTTGATAAAACTCTCTTCAACTTGCTACACTAAATAGACAATAATGAGCATTGTAAACTCCAAAAAGTTGTCAATTACAAAGCACAAAGCTCCTCTAAAAAACCTATGCCTATTTTGTGTAAGTAGAGTTTCATCATTTAACATGAAGCCAAAACCAAAGTACCCTCAAATTAGGCACCCCAAACTGAACACTTAACTCAACTCTAGTCTAGAATATATCTTCCATGCACCTCCTCAAAGTTAGCACCCAAGAATAAACCCACTTGACTAATCCTTGTAAATATCTTCTCATGATGAAAGGTGCTAACTCAAATATCTCAACTTGGGAACCCAAGGTGGGTCCAAGTCAATCTTTGTTAACTGAAACATATCTCTCCATCAATTCATGCAAAAATTATGCATGCATGATCATCCCCACTTAACTGAATGTATCCACCTATCATTTGATATGTAACTGAAGTCATTAGACATGAAACTCAAGTCAACTAACATGCAACTTAAAATAACTACATGCAACTTGCATGAAACTACATGTAAATAAAGATAATTGAACCATAACTGAACTAAAATAAACTAAATTGAACTAAACTAAATTGAATTGAACTGATAATGAACTAATAGTGCCACTCTACTCATGCAAATATCAATCCCTGTTTTGTAGGAACACAATATGCATTACTGAATGATGTAGACCTAGGTGGCCCAAACACACTCAAAGTGTCAACCTGCCTTCAAGAGGCATCTAACAAGATTAAAAGGGCCTATTAGACCAATCCAAACAACTCCCAAAGTTTAAAAACAACCAGAAGTAGAATTTCCCACTTTCACCCTTGTAACCCTAGTAGCAGTGCAAACCCAATTTTACGCCCTTAACTCCAACACTTCCCAAAACACTTGAAAAAAAAATGGATGATTCATATACCCATTTCAGAGTTATAAAATATATCTCTTAATCAGACACAAGTCCTTTGGACCAAACTCCTGAAACCTCCACTCCTATGTTGACCTAATTAGGCTAATTAGGCCTAAATTACAAAGCAACCCACCTTTAGAATTATCACAAACAACTAAAACTTTGGGGTAGAATTTCCCATGCCATCAAACCACTAAAACCACAATTAGATTCTAGAGGTGACCCCTCTAACGTAGAAAACTATGAAACCCTTGATTTTTAGCCAAACCAAGAGGGTTTATTGAAAGTACCACTTGCACAACTTCCTTGAGCATGCCATTGACTCAGACACTTCTATTTTGACCCAAATATGCTTAAAAGTTGAAGATATTCCCCCACTCATTTATTTTAACAAACCCTAGACCCAAATTACCATTTTCTTGTATTTTCCTTAACAAAATCAACAGGGCAACAGTTCTATCTCCCTTAATTCTTCTCCACTACTAAAGAAAAGCATCCTACCTCCTACTGAGACTCCCTAGATCCCATTATACTTTCCACAATAGTCACAGTTAGTGTATGGGACCTTAGAACATGATCTTTGTTACAAAACCCTCAAACAGGGTATTCTCGGTTTGCTACATGAAAACATAGATTTCTACCACCAAACTCTATGGATTTCCTTCAAAATGGATGCAAAGGATTGGTAACATAGGCCACCACAAAATGACAATGATTACATAATAAAATCAAGTTGTACGGGCTTGTACAGGTCTACAAATGTAAAGGAAACTCAGATAATGAATGAAAAAATAGAGATTTCTTATTGCCAATGCTTTAATTCCTCAAGCCCAAACACCACAATGGGTTTTTATTCCTTTTTAAAGGCTTCTCCACCTCAAAAAAATGACCAACTACCTCTCAACTAAATTTTAAACTCCTTATGACCGTTTGAGGCCAAAAGGACACCTTCTACACATTTTGATAACAACACCCTTACATTGCAATGTTTACACTTCTTGACCCCCCTAATCACCTAAACCATTACAAGTGGTCTAATGAGACCTTATTCAATTAAGAAACATGAATCACTCAAGAAAGCAACATTTTGTCTACCTTGAAACCTCTTGTTAACTTTGAAAACTCCTTCCCACATGATTTTCATTTCTTACAAAATGAACACAAAAGCCCTCAAAGTTGATCAATTACATAAGAATGGTTACACTAGACCTTATTTGGACTCAAGACCTTAACTCAAACATCCTAACACACCTTACCTCCAATAAAATTAGTGAAGAAACATTTAAAAGATTGGTGCCCTTGCACCATACACATTTCCATGAAAAAAAATCATGTCACATGAGTAAGGATTTGTCTTGTTCCAACATGCTCTCCACAAGCCTTGCTGACCTGTACCTACCCTTGCCTGATTTGGACAATGAAAGCTTGTAGTCCACTTTTCCCTTTGGCCTCTATATGCATGTAATCTTGCCCACTTCTTTGAAATCAGATCAGTGGGTGGTCTTCCATCTTCCCCTAGACCAAAATAGGTTAATTTCCTTACCTTCCTACCTCTAAACCAACCCTTACCAATGCTTCTCTAGACTACCTTGCCTCTTGCTACTATTTTTGATTAATACTTATCTCTGATCTCCTTCCCATTCATGATTGATGTACTACCTAACCATCTTCTGCCCTATACAAGCAACATATCTTCCCTTATGGCTTTGTCCCTACTTGTGCACTTGTTCCACCCACTCTGTCCCTTGAATATAGGCATCAAACCCACAACCCTTGCTTGCGTAGTCCCATACACCACTGTATTCATAGATTTTAGATCCTTCCCTCTACCTAGACTTGAATTTCCTTCCACTCTATGGGATGTTATAGGACACACCACTATCCCAATTAGGATCTCCATTTTTATAAACCCTTCTTGTTGTGTTATAAAAAACTCACCACTAACCTATCTTAGATCAGTCTTCTCCATCTTCTCAATAGGTTCACTAGCATTCAATACAACTATCCCAACACCATAACCCTGTTTCAAACCAGCAAACATATTGTCCTTACATTCCTCAAGCCTTAAAGGCTTTTTTTTTTCCAAAAATCACAACCTTGGTTTTGCCTTTGTCTCTTGCACTACCCTACAAAGGAGTTAGTTTGAAACTCTTATTGTCCTTCCTAGTTGTATAGGTGTTTTCCCAGCCATCATACAGGGACCTTCTATCAAATTTCCATGGTCTCCCCAAGATAAAATGGCAACAATCCATTGGAAATATATCACATAAGACCCTATCCTTGTATTCCCCAATCTGGAAATCCACATAGGCTTGCTCATTCACCACAAAGGTTTGACTATCATTCACCCAAGAAACTTTGTAGGGTGCTACATGAAGTATCCTCTCTAAATTTAACTTATCTACCATCTCCCTAGATACCATATTATCTTGAGAACCTAAATCAATAACAACTTGGCACACTTTACCTTTGCATGTGCATGAGGTTCTAAAGAGACTCCTTTAGCTCATGTCTTCCTCCTTAGGTGCTTGCAACAAGGTCCTTCTCATCCTGAGTGCTTCTCCCACCTCTGGATCTGCAAGTCTACTTGAACTTTCACATTCTTCTTCTTGGACTAGTTGTGTTCTTCTTTCAATCCTTCTATCACCACTTGAAGTTGGAATTTGGTTTTTAGAACACTTGAAAGATGGGTTTCCAAATTCATAGCACCTATAACACCTTCCTAAGAATTCAATGTAATCTCTCCTTTTTCTGAAGTTAGTTCTTCCACCTCTCCATCCTCCTCTTGTTTCAGGTTCTTGGTACTTGTTCTTATTAGCATTTTCAAGGTCTTCCTTAGTCTGCCTTGATGTTGAAGTGGTGCCTCCATCCCTAGAGGTGTTGCCTCTTCCTCTTGTTTCCTTCTCTTGTCTCCTCTTGAGTTTTTCTTATGCTCTTATTGCCATTTGAAAGCATTGTTCAATTGATTTAGGTGCCAACAAGCTAATATCATCCTGAATGTTATACCTCAAGCCATTCAAGTACCTAGCAACCATTTCTTCCTCATATTCTTCATGTTTAGTCCTTATACTTAGCCTATAAAATTCTTCAGTATATGCTTGTACATCTAAATCCTTTTGTCTAAGATTTTGCAACCTTTTAAGCAAATGAACATTATAATCACAAGGAAGGAATTTACCTTTCAGTTTGGTCTTCATCCTCTCCCAAGAAGTGATCTTTCTCTTTCCTTGTATCTCCCTTTCTTCTTGCACAAAATTGCACCACAACAAAGCATATCCTTTCATTTTTTTTAGCCTTCTCCACCTTATTCTCTTCATCAATCTCTTCACTCTCAAAGTAGTTCTCCAAAGCCCCTATCCAATCCAGGAGCTCTTCACTGTCAAGTTTTCCTCCATACATAGGAACATTCATTTTTCCATGTCCATCTTTCTTCATAGGCTTCAAAAGCTTCACCATTATCGCATCATCTAGATCCATCTCTTCCTCTTCATTGGAAGTCTCCTCTTCTTCAGTTTCACTTTCATCCAAAAGAACCCTACCTTTAGCTTTCATCATAGAATTTTCCCACTTCAAGGCTTCTATTTCTTTGTCATGGATGTAAATCTTCCTCGCAAAAAAAATCACCTTAGGAGGAATTTTCACAATCCTTCCTCTTAACCTACCTACAAAACCAATTCAAAACACCAACACAAGATCTACTACTGTGCTCTAATACCACTTGATGCAGACCTTGGTGGCCCAAACACACTCAAAGTGTCAACCTACCTTCAAGAGGAATCTAACAAGATTAAAAGGGCCTATTAGACCAATCCAAACAACTCTTAAAGTATGAAAAAAACTAGAAGTAGAATTTCCCACTTTCACCCTTGTAACCCTAGTAGTAGTGCAAACCTAGTTTTAGACCCTTAACTCCAACACTTCCCAAAACACTTGATAAAACAATGGATGATTTAGATACCCATTTTAGAGTTATAAAACATATCTCTTAATTAGACACAAGTCCTTTGGACCAAACTCCTGAAACCTCCACTCCTACGTTGACCTAATTAGGCTAATTAGGCCTAAATTACAAAGAAACCCACCTTTAGACTTATCATAGATAAATAAAAATTTGGGGAAGCATTTCCCATGCTATCAAACAACTGAAACCACAATTATCTTCTAGAGTTGACCGCTCTGACATAACAAACTATGAAACCCTTGATTTTTAGCCAAACTAAGAGGGTTTATTGAAAGTCCCACTTGCACAACTTCCCTGGCCATGCCACCAACTCAGACACTTCTATTTTGGCCCAAATATTCTTAAAATTTGAAGAGATTCCCCCACTCTCATTGATTTTAACAACCCTAGACCCTGTAGATAGGGAAAAATCCAAAGGTTTAATGTGTTGAAAACAATAAACTAATTAAATCCTATCAAGCACCATGAAGTTCAAACTAGAATGAAAATAAAAATAAACAAGGCACTTGCAAACCGATTCTCAAACTAGACTTGATTGACCTCCATGGCTCTTCTACACCTACACAAGAATGCGAGATTTTGAAGGTTGATTGTTGAAGGAATGTTGGTTGCTCAATTCTGCAACATCACGACGCGATGAAAGTGATAGATGAAGATGGATGGAAGACTGATTTTGATAGAGTGAAGATACTAGATGAAGATTCAATGCAAATGGCCTATGAAAGGTTATTTTTATAGAGTTTTTGAAGACAAAAGCTTAGTTGGAAAAGATCAACGGTTGAGATTCAGTCTGGTAAGATGAATGGTAAGAGATGGAGAAGTTGGAGAGAAAGAAGGAAGCTAGAGAAAAAGAAGGAAGATGTTTCCTTTCCACAAAACCTTTCACTCAAAAATGCAGGCAAATTGCCATTTTTCAAGTTTAGTTATGAGTTGGTTTTCTAGTTGAAGATAATTCATTAATTAAATAAAAAAATTATTTAATTTCATGTGACATGTGGTTTTGGAAGTTTCTAATTAAATATTGAAAAATATTTAATTATGTGTGAGATGGCTTTTTAGAAGATTTTAAAGATAATTTCATGATTTTGGAAAAAAGAAGAATATTTAGAAGATTTAAAGATGATTTTATTATTTTGGAAAAAGGAAGAATATTTACTTTATTTAAAATAAAGCAATGCGATTTTCTTAGAAGATTTAAAGATGATTTCATGATTTTGGAAAAAAAGAAGAATATTTAGAAGATTTAAGGATGATTTTATGATTTTAGAAAGAAGAAGAATATTTACTTTATTTAAAATAAAGCAATGTGATAATTAAATAAAATAAATTGTAAAGCTTATTTAATTTAATTAAGAAGAATTAGAAAAAGTGATTAAATTAAATAAGTAATTAAACTTATTTAATTAAGATAAAAGAATTAGAAATGAACAATATAAATAAATAATTAAATTTATTTATATGTAGATTGAATTAGAGATTTAACTAAATAACTTGTATTTAATTAATTACCAGACTTATTATAATGTGACCATTTCTAGGTGTATACAGACCCAAATCACCATTTTCATGTATTTTCCTTAACAAAATCAATAGGGCACTAGTTCTATCTCCCTTAATTATTCTCCACCACTCAAGACAAGCATCCTACCTCCTACTCAGAATCCTTAGGGCCCATTACACTTGTCATAGTAGTCACAGTTAGTGTATGGGCCCTCAAAACATGATCTTTGTTACAAAACCCTCAAACAGGGTATTCTCGGTCTGCTATAAGAAAACAAAGATTTCTGCCACCAAACTCTATGGATTTCCTTAAAAATGAATGCAAAGGATTGGTAACATAGGCCACCATGAAATTCCAATGATTAAATAGTAAAATCAAGTTGTACAGGCTCGTACAGGTCTACAAATGTAAAGGAAACTCAGATAATGAATGAAAAAATAGAGATTTATTATTGCCAATGCTTTAATTCCTCAAGCAAAAAAATTACAATGGGTTTTTATCCCTTTTTAAAGGATTCTCCACTTCAAAAAAATGACCAACTTCCTCTCAATTGAATTTTAAACTCCTATGACTGTTGGAGGCTAAAAGGGTACCTTTTACACATTTTGATAACAACACCCTTACATACATTGCAATGTTTACACTTCTTGACCCCCCTAATCACCTAAATCATTACAAGTGGTCTAATGAGACCTTATTCAACTAAGAAACATGACTCATTCAAGAAAACAACATTCTATCTACATTGGCACCTCTTGTTAACTTTGACAACTTCTTCCCACATGATTTGCAATTCTTACAAAATGAACAAAAAAGCCCTCAAAGTTGATTAATTACATAAGAATGGTCACACTGGACCTTATTTGGACTCAATACCTTAACTCAAAAATCCTAAAACACCTTAACTCCAAGAGACTTAATGAAGAAACATAGAAAATATTGGTGCCCCTGCACCACTGAAGTGCTAACAATTCTCCAAATAGTTAACTTAAGTAAGGTGGGTGACACCTTCCATGTGGGCGCCCCATGTGCTCCTATTTTTTAGGAGATCACCCATGTTCTCCTATTTTGTAGGAGCTCTTCTTTGGATGTCCCACATGTTCCTATCATTTAGGAATAATCACAAATGTCAATTTACATGTTCATTTCATTCAAATTTTATCTCTTTCTAATCCTAGTTTTGGAGAACACTTTCCAAAGACTTAGGAGATACATGAAATATGTTTATGATTGAAATTAAATGGCATCCTATTTCTAACATTCTCCCACTTGAAATTATACATTGCAATTATTTTGAACAAGGAATCATTATTATAAATCAAGATAGGACTTAAGGCCAATGGCCTTCCTACACCAAGAGAATAAGGAATCATTATTTCATTATGGTTGATGATGAATTGAATTGAACTAAATCTTCACTTTCGAGCACCTATAGTTGCTAAACCATGGGGAATTTGAAGATGATGCAAACTAATATTTTGTGACATTTTTTCTATATATATATGAGTTAGATTGCATTTATTTTTCCATCTCCCTCATAAACTAGTTTTTAGTAGTAAACACTATTTTTAAAGAGTGACGCTCACCGTAAACAACATAATTTTTTTTTGATGAAGGATAAAATTAGTTTTTTCAAATTTAGATTTGTATTTATGATATCTAGCATGTTCATTTGGTTTCATAGTGTTTTATTGAACATTTTTTTCTTAACTAAGTTTTTAATTCAAGCCAATTACAATTTAGACATAGGCAGATTGTAAACAACATAACTTTTTTGTATGTATTGAAATTCATTTTTTATTTTTTTACTAGATCAAGGACATGAATATCTAGCTAGAACATATTTTTCAGAATTTTCTTTTGATAATCTACTATTTTTCCACATGTGCAAAACAAAGAGCTTGATTTTTGTTGAAAACCCTAGATTCGCAAGAAATAAAAACTAAATATTGTGAGATGAGGATTCTCACTGTGGGCTAACTACACTTGATCCATGATGAATCAAAGCACAATTTTCCCAATTAAATCTGCATATACCAAACAAGATCATTCAAATTTAAAATTTAAACTAAGCACTTAATTGAAATTGAAAGTTACAAACTACAAAAATAGTTAAACTCCTACTCTAACCCATTTGAAACTTATCTTGTTTTGGAATTGGTGCTGTGTTGATGTGAAATAGTGACCCTTTCCCAATCTCGTGATTAGTGACCCTATTTCAGTAGATTTTATGGAAGAGAATCGATGAAACCATTGTGATTAATGGATGAAAATGTAGTTTATGATAAATAAAACATGATGCAAACAAAGTTAACATGATTTTATGCTAAAATGAACTAATTATGAAATTGCTAAGCTAATTCTAAGCTAAAAGATGGAAAACCTAATTCATGTACAAACTAATATGGATGCATGGAAGCCATCAATGGATGTTCTAAGCTATTATTCAATTAAAATTAACTAAAATAAGCTAAAAGTGAGTGAAAGAGGAGTGTGAGTGCATATGAGATTCAACATCATAAGTTTTCTCTAAGTGATGGATCCATTTGCCTCTAAATAGTGCTTTATATATAAGAGAGCAAATGAGAAATGGAGGGTTGAGATCGGAAAGAAAAATCAATGGTCAAGGATGAAAGGAAGAAGAGGCATGGATCATGGATTCTCATCAACAAATGAGAATGCATGATAGGATTTAATCAAGCGTTCAAATTTGCTTAAAAAAAAAACACACTTTTGACCTGCACACATAGGTCAAAGGTGACTTGCTCAAGAGGTTAAAAGGTTAAAACTTGCATTAGAAGCTAAGTGAAAATATCACTTTTTCAAATGATGGAGGAATAAGAATATTCTTTGGAATATTCATTTGGGTGAGGAAAAGGTGTTTTTGCAAATTAAAATAAATTTTTAATTATGCAAAAAAGTGGATAAGGAATATTCCATGAGAATATTCCCCTTTTAGAGGAAAATTAGTTTAATTGTTAATTATACAATATTTAATCATGCAATTAGGAGATTTGGAGGAATAAAGTGATATTTATTAAATTAAATAATTTAATAAATGGGGGAGAGAGAGATTTAATTAAATAACTTAGAGTTATTTAATTAAATAAGATGACTTAGGGAATTAAATTAAATTTGTTCATTTATTTAATTTAATAGGATGAAATGTTAGCGTAAAGAGGGATGAATTAACTTGATTTTGATGAATTAGGTTAATGGACGAAAATGATGAAATTAATTAATTAGCTAAGGTAATTCAATTAATTAAGTGAAAAGAGGATGGGTTTAAAGAGGAAATAATTTTAGTAAACCTATTTTAAGTGTATGATATCATTTAGGACATTTTTTAGTGTCTACATTTTGCCCCTCTTTGAAGTGAGGTACCTACTACTTCGGTTCAAAGAATAACACTCTTCAGATCAAAATTGTTGCTTGAATCAAAAATATATATTTTTTAATTTTTCTAGATACCTCAGCAAAAGGATAAAGTTGTTTCCCTACCCCCTCGAGAAATCAGGCAGAAATTTTGAATTTTGGGTTGATTTCTTGATAAAGGTTAAAAGCTGCCCCAAGGGTCCAGAAAGGCTCCGGGATGTAAGAATTATGCCAAAAATGCAAAAACTGATGCAAAATTAGGCTCCAATTGGAAAAAATGGTGAAAATAATGATAAACCCTAGCTTGAAAGTGAAATTAGGGAAAAAAATCCTAATTTTTTGGCATGAATAAGCCAAGAAGGGTCACTTTCAATTCATTTGTGCATTCACACTTTGAGAGATTCTTGTTATTTTGAGCTCTGAACCTTCAACAAAATGGCACACTAAGAGCTTCCCAGGCACATCTCTGAATGAGTTTGAGAGTTCTAGTGGCTTCTAGGAATAGGACCACTAGTATGTAACTCCAAACTTGATTTGAAATTTGACACACATAAATCAAGAAATGGCATAGTGATACTTCATCGTTTCACCTTTCGATAGGCAAGGCGATGGTGACGTTGGAGGATGTATGGTGTATTTTGCATTTGTTGATACATGGTGATCATATGATCTATGATTTTGATGTTGGATTTGATGCCTATCACATGGTGATGGAGCTGACATCAACTTGGTGACATCACAGATTGACCTCAAGATGTATAGAGGTCATGTTCCCACTTTTAGATTGATCATTGTAGCCATTATTTCCTGTTTGGTTGCTCAAAACAAACACAACAAAGGATTTAACTTAGGATGGGGCTTGGCATGGCATCACATGCTCTATAGGAGGACACTCTTTTCATGGGCTCCTATGATGCTGGCCTCTCTATATCATGACATTCAGAATTTTGTTTACTGTGATGGGAGAGCCATTGGTGCACTAGTGACTCTCCTTCATATTTGGGTGTGGGGGCACATCATCATGCTCCATCCTATTGTGTAGATGGTAGACATGGAGCTAGATGATCTTGTGATATGGTGGTACAAAGGTGTGATTACATTGAGGCACACCAGAAAAATTGGACTCCTCTATTGGAGATGGGTCATTGATGATATGGCATTTTTTTGCTGGCACTCATGGCTACAAATGCCACCATGGTTTGATGATGTGCAACAACTATACTTTGTGAGATAGACCTGGTACATGCAAGGTTGTGAGAACACTATTATTGATCGATATTTACTAGACAGTTTGGCGAGCCATAAGACAGGCCACATGATGATTATAAAGCCATTTTTACTAGGTTGGATTGAGAGGTTCCCACATGGGGACTGACCATTCCATCTCCTAAGGTAGTCAAGAGCCTTAGAAAATTAACAGCTTAGCCTTGGGCCTATGATAGAGGTCAGGAGGTAGCACAGACTATGCCTACATATGATGCTTGGTTTACACCTCCACGATGGTTGATAGATCCAACGGGAGCTCCTCCATGAGGGAAACCCAAAGGTAGGGGGCCATAGGTAGAGGAAACAAATAAAGTGGCCAAGATGGGTAGGTTCCAAGGGCTCCATCGATTGTACAATATCCTCCTCAGCAGCACGGTGGACAATAGGGACCATAGCAACAGGAAGGACTGCCAATGCCACCACTAGATGCCAAGGTTGCATATATACTATAGCTACAACAATAGGTGTAGGTTTTGATTGGTGAGCTAGATCAGGCCCACTAGTAGGTTTTGGGTATTAGGACTAAGTGGGATTAGGCACAATAGTAGGTGGTGGCCATCACAACTGAGAGAGATCAAGCCTTACAGTAGGTACAAACCATGACTACAGAGAGAGACCAAGAGGTTTCCCGATGCCAACAGATAGAGGCTCTAATGGTGGCCACACATGGCAGAACTATTTCAGCAAGGTTATATAGGGAGGCCATGAATGAGGCCGCATTTTATCGATAGCACTACCATCGAGATGTACCGTAGACACTTAGACAACTTGATTTTTCACAGCATAGTGATGTGTGACTGAGAGTTGAGGATCAACCTAAGAGGTAGGCCGAAGAGGGTAGTAGCCATTAGGGCTAGCCCTTATGTATAGACAATTTTTTTATATTGTTTCCCCATTATTTATCATAGATATACATTCATGGGCTCCTTTTTGATAGCCTTGTGGATACTGTATTTATGATCATTATACATACACTGATCCAAATTTTTCTAGTATGACATTCATTTTTTGATATATATATATGATATAGATACAAATTCTATATGTTATGATGTGTTCACTATATTCCATGTTTATGAATGCATATGATATGAGATGCTCATAGTTGATCATGTATGGATGCACTTTACTTATGCTTATGTGATATGTGATGATCATGAAATGATATGGATGAAAATTATGTGGATGCATTTCTTTTTGTGTATTTTCTATGCATAAATTATGAGATGATTATGTATGCATATGGATGTATGGATGAAAATGCTTATGATATGCAACAATTTAAGATGCTTAGAATAAAAAAATTATATTATTTGTCACAACTCAAACGATAATGCCGAATGTATGATGTGATATGAAATGATTATGCTGATGGATGTTTTATGATTATTCTATGATCATGAGATGCATGTATGTTGATGGTTTGTGGATCTATGGTGGATGTATTGATGATGTTTTTGTTGACTATCATGATACTAGGTTAGCATGGAGAGAGGATAGAAGAATAAAGAATGAATTATAATTGATGATGATTGCTTCAAAAAGATCCAACAAGTCCAAAATTCATTGATAATTTATTAGAGATGGTGACGATACATGCAAAACTAAAATGAAATGTAGGATGATGAGTTGCTCACACTTTGAGATTGGGAGTTTCTATCGTTCCTTATTGTTTGATATAACACATAGACACGATGCATCAAGGTATTGATAACTAGGATAGCCTTGTATCTAGTGTAATAGAATTTGACTTGAAAAATAGATAGGATAGTTCATGTTCACACCTTGACATACAGAAACCTTGTTGGAATGTAAGTTAGAAGCTTAGAACATATTGGACCAAAGCATACACAATAGTCAACAACATACTCCAAACAAACTTCCTACACATAGCTAAGCAAGTATGTGCCAATATTATTTTCCAAGAGTATCCACAAGCACAACAAACAAAAAGATAATGATGAATGCCCCATTCTTTTCTCTCTAAATCTTTTTGATAGACATCATCGAGAGGTCCTGCGAATGGGTCATTAAGATAAATCATAAGAAAAGATCAAAGAAAAATAGTTAGTGTTATCTATATCTCTTGCCTAGTTTAATTTAGCTAAGGTGATATCCAATACTGATGTCCATCGTAGGAAAGATACATCCTAGGACATATTGATAAGAGGTTGTTTGATATTAGGATGATGATGCTAAGATGAGTTGTTGATATAAAATTCACTGATGCATTTACCTATGATTTAGACTTTAGATTTTGAAAATTAGGGGTCAAACTTTATGACATGCTATACTTGCTTTCTATTTGTTTTTCCAAAGAGTGAAGGTGACAATTGAGTTATTATGGGTGAAAGCGAGTTGTGATGGGTAGTCTTGGATTTTCTAGAATATTTCAATGTTTTTGGTGTTTTGAAATGTTTTGAGGCTATTTTTGGTTTTTTTGTAAGTTTATATGGATGTTTATGTTTTTTATTTTTCTAAGGATGTTTAGGGTTTTCTAAGATATTTGAGGATTTTTAGGTCTTTTTGAATGTTTTCTATTGTTTTTGTGTTTTCCAATTTTCTAATATTTTTGTGTTTTCTAGATATTTGACACTTTTTAGGTCTTTTTGAATGTCTTCTATTTTTTTTTGTTTTCCAATTTTCCAATGTTTTTGTGTTTTCTAGATATTTTAGGCATTTTAGGTCTTTTTGAATGTTTTCTATTATTTTTGTATTTTCTAAATATTTGGATGTTTTGGGATTTTTCAAGTTTTAACCAAGAACCTAACCTGAAATACCTATCCTAGGGGCCTCGAGGGATGATCAAAGATAAGCCTTTCCTATGTTATACACATAGAGACCATGTAGTTCGATTGACTCGACCTATTAACAAGATGAAGATATGAACAGTGATGGAAAATTCAGTTTATTATGATGGACTCCTAAAGGACTGACCTAGGGTGTCTCAGGGGCACATCAATGATGGCCTTGCCTATGTTCAAGCTTAGAGATGATGTAGTTCAAAAAGGGGACTCTGTTTTTGGATTTTCGATGTTCAAAATTTTTAGGATTTTTGATATATTTGGATGTTTTGGATTTTGACTTTACAATTTTCTGAATGTTTTTGTATTTTTGTTGTACAAGATTTTGTGAATATTTTTTGTATTTTTTGATGAGATTTTATGAATGTTTTTGGTGGTTTTGGCATAATATTTCTAATGATCTCAATATATACAAGAACCCGATATGATTTAGAATGAAGTGCCCCCAATATGACAAGTTAGACTACTTCAATAAAGGCAAGATAGACTGTCTCTTGGGATATGCCAAGTAGTACTAAAGAGTTGTGATACTTCATAATATCAAGCTATGATAAGGATGGAGATAGGTGATGGATGAATTTTGGTTCAAAGAATGATAGGACCAAAGAGCCAAAGAATAGATGGAGGTACTTTATTTATGCAAGGCACCTGTTTGTCAGGTTTTCACCAAGGTACTTTCCCAAAGCGTCACCGAAATAGTTTTCACTAGAGGATGTTTTTTTCTTTACTTTTTGAATCCTTTTTTCTCATTTTTAAAAATTTTGATCATTTTTTTGATTTTTTTGTATTTTCTGATTTATACTCTTCAAGACTAGGCATAATTTTTTTTGAGATGCAAGCTATTGGTTGGCTCCTGCAAGGAGTCACCTTCAGGTGTTGATAATTGGTATGCTCCTGATCCATAGCTAGCTGTAATGAAAAAGGGACCCAACCATTTAGGTTCAAACTTTCCTTTACTGTCCTAATCTAGAAGGATCTTATGATTTTGTTGGGTGATCCCACAATACTGGTTTACAATTTTTGGCCAAACTGGATACTGAACTAATTTTTTCTAACTAAATCTTCACTTTTAGGTACCTATAGCGGCTAAACCATTAAGAATTTGAAGATGATGCAAACTAGTGATTTGTGATATTTTGTCTGTAGATTCTAAATATATATATTTTATTTTTTTTGGAATCAGATTGCACTTCTTTTTCTATCTCCTTCAAAAACTAGTTTTTTTCAATAAACACCATTTTTAAGGAGTGATGCTCACCGTATACAACATGACCTTTTTTCCATGAAGGATACAATTCTATTTTTTTTGAATATAGATTTGTAACTACAATATCTAGTGCTTTCATTTTGTTTCATAGTGTTTTATTGAATATTTTTAACTTAATCAAGTTTTGAAGTCAAAACAATAACAATTTAGACATAGGAGAACCGTATACAACATAAATTTTTTTGTATGTATCAAAATTCTTTTTTTTTTGCTGGATCAAGGACTTCAATGTCTACTACATTGATATTTTTCAAATTTTTTTTGATAATCTGCTATTTTTCCACATGTGCAGAACAAAGAGCTTGACTTTTGGTGAAAAACCTATGTTTAATCAACCTAAAAAAAAAATACATAATAAAACCAAAACATATTAAAATTATATTCGTTGGATAGCTCGTTCTAAGAACTACCATCATCTAGTCAGGTCTATGAAGTCTCCTCCATTTTTATCCTCAACTTGAGCTTTAAAGGGAAAATTTCTGGGTAAATTTGGTGCTAGAGGGGGAGAGGGGGAAAGGGGGTGTTCGATCGAACCATTGATCACTCAGACCGCCCAAACCCGTTCAATCAAATGGGGGTTTGAGTGAACTCTGGTTCTATTGAACACCTTCAAAATAATGTTAAAAAATGTTGGCAGGGTTGGTTCAAACGGACTCTTGGCTGACATTCGATCGAACCCTTGGTTGATGAGTCCATTTTGATTTTAATTTTTTTCCCCATATGCATATTATGTTTGTAATAGTGTTATTTTATAATATATAATATTAATAATATACTTTTTAATCTCTATAATATATTTATATAATAGTTATTAATAATATATAATCACATGTATTATTAATAATTATAAATAATATACTATATACGTATGTATTATAAATAATTACAATAAATATTATAATATCAATATACTTTTGAATTAAATACATTAAAAAATATATTGTGTAAATAAATATTAAATTATAAATAAACAAAATTTAAAATAAAAATAATAATATATTATAATTTATAAAAAGAAAATATTTAGTTTAAATATAAAATGCTTAGTTTAAATATAATATTTTTCAAAGATTATTTTCCCTCATCAATAATGAGGTAGTGCTTGTTTGACGTATAATTAAAATATGCAATTGATTGAGAAAGGTCATCAACAAACAAGACTTTGACATAGGAATCATAAATATCATTTTAGAGTTTTTTGATTTCCAATTAATGAATGGTGTGTTGTGAACAATGGGGATGAGAAAAAACTAGTAGGTAAAATATCAGGATATGGAGAGAGAGACAAAGAGATAGACATACAAAGAGAATTAGAGATAGGTAAATAGAGATGGTGAGAGGGAGAGAGAAATAGGGGAGATCTAGGGAAAAGGAGAAAGAAGTAGGGGGAGATAGATATATATGGGAAGATAAAGAGAGATAGAGAGATATATGAGAAGAGAAAGGGAGAGAGAGGTAGAGATAGAGAGATATATAAGGGGATAGGGAGGGAGTGAGGGAGGGAGAGATAGGGAGAGATAGAGAGAGGAGGGAGATAGAGAGAGAGAGAGAAAAAGGGAGAGAAATAGGTAGACGGGAGGTAGAGAAGAGGGGGAGAGAGGGAGAGAGATAGGTCAAAGAGGAAGAGAGAGAAGAGGGGTAGAGAGGGGGAGACAAGGGGAGAGAGGGAGAGAGATAGGTAGAAGAGGGAGAGAAAGAAGAGGGGGAGGGAGGGAGAGTGATATGTAGAGAGGGAGATAGAGAAGAAGATGGGGGAGAGAGGGAGATATATCTCAATATATATAGAGGGAGAGGGAGAGACATAGAAAGGGAGGGAGAGTTAGAGGGGGAAGATAGGGAGAGAGGGGTAATGAGATAGAGATAGATAGGAATATATAGATAGTGATGGAGATGGATAAGGAGGAGAGGGATAGTGAGAGGAGAGAAGGAGAGGGAGAGATAAAGAGAGAGAGGAGAGAAGGATATATATAGATGGAAGAGATAAATATATAGAGAGGGATAGGTAGGGATAGAAAGAGGGAGAGATAGAGGGGGGAAGAGAAAGAGAGATAGATAGGAAGATAGAGATAGGTTTGGAGATGGAGAAGGAGAATGGGAGGGATATAGAGAGAAGGAGAGAAGGAGGAGAGATAAAGAGAGAGAGAGAGAGGAGAGAAGGATATATAGAGAGGGATAGAGAGGGAGATAGATGGATGGATAGAGAGTGATTGAAATAAAACATTTGAATCAAGAAGATAATTAGGATCCATTACCAATAGGATCATGTTATGTTTGCAATAAGGAGAGAGGGAGAGAGTGAGGGAGAGAGAGAGATAGGGAGTGGGCGAGAGATAGAGGGTAGAGTATAGATGGTTTTAGGGTTTAAGGGTTTAAGGTTTAAGGGTAGAGGGTATAGGGTTTAAGGGTTAAGGGTAGAGGGTTAATGGTAGAGGGGAGAGAGATATGAGTGAGTGAGTGAGAGAGATACTTGAGAGAGGGAGAGGGGGTAGGAGGGAGAGATTGGAGAGAGAGGGTGAGGTTTAAGGGTTAAGGGTTTAGGGTTAAGGGTAGAAGGGAGAGAGATAGAGGGAGTGAGTGATAGAGAGAGGGAGGGAGTGGGAGAGAGATAAAGGGTATAGGGTTTAATGGTTTATGGTTTATGGTAGAGGGTATAGGGTTTAAGGGTGTAAGGGTAGAGGGTTTTAGGGTTTAAGGGTTAAAGGTAGAGGGTAGAGGGGAGAGAGATAGGAGTGAGTGAGAGAAAGAGAGAGACTTGAGAGAGGGAGAGGGGGTAGGAGAGAGAGACTTGAGAGAGAGAGAGAGACTGGGAGGGAGATAGAGGGTAGAGGGTTAAGGGTAGAGGGTAGAGGGGATATCAAGATAGAGGGAGTGAGTGAGTGAGAGAGAGACCTGAGAAAAGGAGAGAGGGTAGAAGGGAGAGACTGGAGAGAGAGAGGGAGGGAGTAAGAGAGAGATAAAGGGTATAAGGTTTAAGGGTTTATCTTTTACGAGTTTATGGTTGAGGGTTTAGGGTATAGGTTTGAGGGATTGGGGTTGAGGGTCCAATCAGGGTAGAGGGTATAGGGTTGATGGATTAGGGTAGAGGGTAGAGGGTATTGGGTTGAGGGTAGAGGAAGGGTTGAGGGTTGAGAATTTAAGGTTGAGGGTAGAGGGATTAGGGTTGAGGGTATAGGGATTGGGTTGAGGGTAGAGGGTAAGGAAGATGGTTAAGGGTTTAGGGTTAATGGTAGAGGGTAGAGGGTTTAAGGGTTTAGTGTTTAAGGGGGGTTAAGGGTAGAGAGATAGAGGGAGTGAGTGAGAGAGAGATACCTGAGAGAGGGAGAGGTGGCAGGAGAGAGAGAATTGAGAGAGAGAGAGGGAGGGAGTGGGAGATTGATAGAGGGTAGAGGGTAGAGGGTAGAGGGGAGCTTGAGATAGGAGTGAGTGAGAGAGAGAGACCTGAGAGAGGGAGAGGGGGAGGAGGGAGAGACTCTAGAGAGAGAGAGAGAGAGAGAGAGAGAGAGAGAGAGAGAGAGAGAGAGAGAGAGAGGGAGAGAGAGAGGGTAGAGGGTATTGGGTTGAGGGTAGAGGGTTTAAGGGTTGAGGGTTGAGAGTTTAAGGTTGAGGTTAGAGGGTTGAGGGTTTAAGGGTATATGGATTAGGGTAGAGGGTATTGGGTTGAGGGTAGAGGGTTTAAGGGTAGATGGTTAAGGGTTTAAGGTAGAGGGTATAGGGTAGAGGTTTTAAGGGTTTAGGGTAGAGGGGAGATAAATATCGAGGGAGGGAGTGGGAGAGAGATAGAGGGTATTTCTTATATTAGCCATGTATCTCTTATATTTCTCTCACATGCTCTCTTTATTTTTCTATTCCTTTCTCTTTCCATCTGTATCTCCATCTCTCTCTCTCTCTCTCTCTTGATATCTATCTATCTTAATTTTTCTCCTTCTCTCATTCTCTATCTTTTGAGTTTTTTTCTTTATTAGTCGATAGTATACATATATTGTGAGATTTGAGGTTGAAATAAGTTTGATTCCTACAAACCACTATTTATTCATTGGAAAACAAGTTTCAATTTCCATTCAATGGTAAACCAACTGCATTTTCATGGAAAAATCCTTTAAATACTAGGTAAAAGCTTCCAAAATCTCACTTTTCACATAGAAGTCATATAAATATTGATTTGGAAACTGGATGGGAACATTCTATTTCCATTTGTAGTATTTTTTTTCAATTTTATGGCAACTTTATTTATTTATTTATTTTTATTTATGTTTTAAATCTATGTGCAAATATTTTATAATTAGATAATACTTAATTTCTTTAAAGAAAAAATCTAGATATGTCTAAATTTATTTCATTCCATTATTTAACACTTATTATTAATTGTTTAGTTACACCACATGCAACTAGAATTTTCAGCACATCCAAAACACATATTCTCTAACATATTAGCATGCATTTAGTTTTCTATCGGTGTATTCCTTTAACCTACTTTAGGTGCAAGTGATAGTATGTATACCTCTCTCTCTATAGAATTGTCTCCCCCTCTATAATAACTTTTCTAGCTATAATTGTGGAGTTGAAATTTCCAATGAAATTAAAGATTCTTGAACTTAAGAACTCCATGGAACAAATATAAGTTGTATATAATTGTAATTTAGGAAAAATGATTTTATAAAACTTCACTAGGTTTCAAACAAGTATTGAAAGAATTTATATGAGTTTACATGCAATCAAAAAAATTGAGAGATGATGCTATAAGTGTAGTTGAAATTTCAAATGAAATAAAAGATTCTTGAACATAAGAATTCCATGGAAAAAATATGTACTTATAATTGGAATTTACGCAAAATGATTTTTAAAAACTTCACTAGGTTCAAAAATGCAATTGGAAATAGATGATAAGGAATTTAGGAAAAATGAGTTTAAAAAACTTCACTAGATTGAACAAGTATTGCATATGAGTTTACACATGCAAGCAAGAAAAGTGAGAGATGATGATATAAGTGGAGTATCTAAATATTTTCAAATGAAATAAAAAATTATTGAACTTAAGAATTCCATGGAACAAATATGTACGTATAATTGGAATTTAGGAAAAAATGATTTTAAAAAACTTCACTAGGTTCACAAATGCAATTGGAAATAGATGATAAGGAATTTAGGAAAAATGAGTTTAAAAAACTTCACTAGATTGAACAAGTATTGCATATATGAGTTTACACATGCAAGCAAAAAAAATGAGAGATGATGAGCTATAAGTGGAGTTGAACTTTAAAATGAAATCAAAGATTCTTGAACAAGTACTTGAATTCCATGGAACAAATATGTAATTGGAAATATCTACTCAATTTAAGGGTCCCAATGTGTTTCAACCACTAATTTGTGTCCAACCAAATTTAAAATACTTGTCATCAACATATAATATAAGTAACTAAAACAATCTAGAGTTCAAACAAGTTACTATAAGTTCTCACTTGAACATGTATACATGTACAAGTGAACTTGAAAATCATGGATATAATCTAACTTAAACATTCTGGTTCATCCCGCTCTTCAATAACATGCAATTTTTTTTTTATGATCATCACTATCTAGTCCATTTTTTTCATCCATGGGCATGTGGAACTACATGAAGATGTAGGGCAGTAGCAATTATTAGGTGACTATATTGATATACCTTGTTATCAGGTTGATAGTCAACAAAATGAATCCCATGTTGAACAAATTTGACTTGTTTTAGATATATCCCTTGCACTACAATAGAACCTGCACGGTAAACATGAAATTGAGGTAAGACATGTTAACATGTACAACATTTTCATGCTCAAGGTTTGTACAACATATATTTAATGTTTTTAATGTAATGTAAACATGTACACAATGCATATATATAATTTTAAATTTAAACTAACACGTGGGAAATAAAACTCCATCACTTGTTTCAGGTTGTGTTAGCTTATTCCTCTCTTCTATGCAACATAGTAAATAATAGCTAACACCTTCTATGCTTCTAGGCTCTACTATGACTGAAAAAACATCTCTTGTACACCAAATTTACACAAAAAAATTCTAAAAAAATTGGAATTGTCTCTAGACTTTAAAGATCATTAAATTTATATAATATTTAAATTATTGAAAACTTACACATGTACCTTTTCTAACCAATCTTGAAATATGGTCATAATCATTTGAAATCAAAGAAATGTCTTGAAATATTTCATCCTCATTTTTGTCATATGTGTTTGAAATGGATGGTGGCACCATATCCCATTTTATCATATCCAAGTTCTTGGTTGTTCCATGCATCAAAGTTTCCCGCAATGCACTTAGTGCAACAACAAGAGTAATCCCTTGTGTATAATGTCCATCTAGGATGACTATCTAAACTTATAATATAATGCAAAGATCTTTTTTTGTCTACCCTTTTGCATCCATGCATCGATGTTATGTTTACACCTAGATACATGTACAAAAACAAACTTATGTGAACAAACATGTATATATATACATATATACATATATAAATTTTAAATTTAAATAAATTCAAATTTTTGAAAATGTAATTTATACATACCCGATATCTCTCAAAACACTTTGTGGAATGTTTCAGTTTGGTCTTGAAGATGTGTTGACCTCATTTGATGCAAAGTGTTTCTTACACCATTCAACAACATCATGTGCATCATCTATATGATCTCTTGAATAACTCATTTGGTGTTGTCTTAAAGAACGTTTGATGCAAGCTCCTATGCCACCATGCTCACCCTTTCCATGCCCACTCTCAAAGAAACTCCAAACATGTGGTATTTTGTAAAATTTATGATATATAAATAGTGCATAAAATGGCCACGATGATTTGAACTGTCACATATCTATCTGACCATACAAAATTCTTTTCAAATTTTACACCCCTGCTTCTCAAATTCTCAAAAAAAATTGTAAAGAAATGTTGTACAAAAAGTGTGTCATGCTCTTTATCATCACTAATTTAAAAGTGATATTATTTCTTAATGGCTCGTTGTTCATCTGTACTCTCAACACCTTCCAATTCTAATTGTGCATGTTGATAACACACATGAACCATAATAGTGATCTGCTTTGAAAAGTAATATGATGATTGAAACTCTTTTTGATGTAAAAAAGAGTAATTTTCTGCAAAGTCAAATACTGATAGAACTATTCCAAGTTAGAAAGTATCTCTTAATATTTGAAATTGTTGTGCTTTCCACTTAGCAAAAAAGGAATGTTGTATGTATGGTTGTATCAGTTTTTGAAAATCTTCCATAAATTTTCCAATAGGATTCTCCTCTTCTAAATAGTTTAACCTTGTGGATTCTTTCCCAAAATTTATTTGAAACTTGACATACTTGTAACTCTTGCAATTTACTATCTTTGTTAGGTCAGTATTTTCATTTCTTGAAGGAAATTTAGAAAAATTTCCACATGTTTCACAAATTCCTTTTATGTAATTTATTTGAGGTCCATTTTCATGATCACATAACATATCCTTTATGAACAAAGTTACCTATTTAGGAGATGCATTTTGAAAACCATAACTTTTTTCTCTCATCTTTCAAAACACCTAATAGTAAAGATCAAATTCAATATGATAACGACAATAACAAGTTTCAAAAAACTTGTTTATCTTCACATGATATGGCTTAAACCTTTCAAACATTGTTTTCCCAATATTTATATGAGGATACTTATTACAAAAGTTCATATACATCTCAAGTTGTGTTATGTCTAGCCAATTTTTAATACGATTTTCATAAATATTAGGCCTAATCTCGTGTCTCATAATATCTTTAGTATTTGATGATGGACGAGCCTCTTCATTCCAAAAACTTGAGATCAAGTTCCTAAAAATATTTTCAATCCTATCAGAATGGGGAGCTCTACACATAATTAACCAATTTCCTTCTAAACTATCATCCAAAACCTTTCTCTTTTTCTCATATTTTATTAGTGTGGTTCTACTATAACCATTTTTAGCCGAAAGTGGAGACATTTTTCTTTTTCTTGCTATATCTTGATTTAAAATAGATGTCAAAATCACCCTTCTTGTAGTGGCCTTATCCACTGATTGAGATCCTTTCCCAATGGAATCTAAACCCTTTTTAACATTTTCAACAATATCTTTTTGTAATTCCATGTGTTTCTTCTTATTCGATGTTGAATGTACACCCAACAATTGTAATTAATCTTTTAGCTCATTATGAAGAAGTAAACGTGATAACAATTGGTTTTTTTCAAGTGTTTCAAGATGATTGAAATGATCATTGACCTCTTACTCCTATTTACAAGTTGGTTGGCATAACATTTCAGTTTCTCCATATCCATTTCTAGTAAATGATCTAAATTTCTATAAGAAATTTGTTTCATCACCTTTTCAGCTAGTTTTATATGCTCATCCATACCAGTAGAAGGAACTAATCCTGACCCCTCTACATGTTAAAAAATATTTTTGCAAAGAAAGTGAGAGATGATGCTATATAAGTGGAGTTTATGTATGCAATAAAAAAAAGTGAGAGACATGATGCTATAAGTGGAGTAGAAATTTCAAATGACATCAATCTTGATTCTTGAACTTAAGAATTCCATGGAACAAATACAATTGGAAATGGAAAAATGAATTTTCAAAGTAACTAGGTTTTGGAAATTGGATACATGAATTTACATGCAAGAAAAGAAAGTGAGAGAAGTTTCAAGTAGTTTTATATGCTCATCCATACCAATAGAAGGAACTGCTTCTGACCTCTCTCCAACATCCATTGTTTGAACCTAGGCCTCCTCCCTATCTTCAAGGTCCATGTGTTCTTCAGTGGATTTGTTTGTTCCAATATCTAGGTCTATGCAAGATGCCTATTTTTTAGTATTAAAGTTTCCAAGTTATCTAACATGGTTTTCATAATTGGAAATAGATTTATATGGAAAGCATTGAGGTGTTAATAAAATTCTGAAACACACACAAGAGAGAGAGAAGAAATAAGCATGTACCTGGTTTCTTTCTAAGATAATTTTTCAAGTTTTGTTCACACCTCTTTTGTTCTTCTTTTGAAAATTTTATTTGAGCCTTATTTTTTCTTTTTCTTTGTTGTCCAATTTTCTTCTTCAAGTTAAAGATGACTCAAAACAAATCCTCTACCAAAGGTAAATTCTCCTCCAAAATTTTACTTGATTGATAAAAATGCAAAGTTCTCTTCTCCAAAATCTGCTCTCCTCGATAAAAATGCTAAAATCTCTTCTTCTCCAAAATCTGCCTCCTTGATAAACACACAAAAATATTTTCTCTAAAATATACTCTCCAAGTGATATAAATGCAAATTAATCTTGCAATTTGATATGTAATAATGAAAAATAAGCTTGTATTTATATGCATATGGGAAAAAAATTAAAATTAAAATGCATTCATCAGCCAAGGGTTCAAGCTAAAATTCACCTTCAATTATATTCAATTTTTTTAACATTACATGTGTAGAACTACATATGTGTATACACATTTAATGTATTTAATGCACATTTAACATGTGTTAAACATATATAAATTATAAATATGCGAGCATGAGTTCTCTAAATATAGATTTAAAATTTGTATAAACACATTATTGAGTGTAAACATGTACATGTACACATGTATCTATTAATGTATAAACATTTAAACATAAGAAAACACATGTACATGTAGATAGATTCAATGCATAAACATAAACATGTTCTAAGAAAAGAGGTACATGCACATGATTGAATGAAAATAAACATATAAGCATAGATTGTATAAACACTCGAGTGTACTAAACATGTACATGTACACATGTAGATTAATGTATAAACATTTAAACATAAGAAAACACATGTACATGTAGATAGATGAACATAAACATAAATATTATAAGAAAATCTAGGCACATGCATGTATAGATTGAATGAAAATAAACATATAAACATAAGAAAATGTGTATGCATATCATATAAGAAAATGTACTATAGATCATCAAATGTACCTGTAACAATGTATCAACAATCTATCAAATGTACTATCTAGTTCATCAAATGTAAGTAATAATGTATCAACAACCTAACAAACATGTACTAGAGATCATCAAACATGTAGCCTAACTCATATATAATGTTAAACAACTCATAAATCTAGTGCAACCTAATATGAATGTCGACTCCTAGTTGAACAATCATCTAAATGAGAACCCTACTCTAATGGATGTGTCAAGCCTTGGAGATAAAATTGTGTACACAATATGTTAAATACATATAATATATTATAAATTTTATGAAAGTTATTTAAGAATGTACATGTATTTTGAAATATCTATCTAGATCTATGCATACATATGCATGTACATATACATGTGTAAATATAAAAATTTAAAACTCACATGTCCACTGGCAACAAAATCATCCATAGAGTCATGTAGACGTACACAATTTGAACCAAGGCTAGGAGTAACCTGAGGTATGTTCATCTACAATATATATACATATATATTACATAAATATCTAGTTAAAACTAAAATTTTAAAAAAATTAAAACAAGAATTGAAACATGCACATGCACACATACATGCACATCATTTGGTATTAGATGATCTAAGTCCTCTACAATGGTTGTCTCCACCAAATCAACCAAATGCTCAGTCGACTCATCAAGATCTACATCCATATGAGTTTTCGTGTGTCGTGCCAGAAAGGGTGATTGAAGGGGACTATGTAGCTAAGATGGCATTGACGATAATGAACCGAGACCTATCAACTATGGCATAGAAAATTTGACACTCTTGAGAAAAGATACAATTTAATTCACTTGAGAAATCACTTAAATCTTGACAAACAACATTTAATTCATTCATATCTCGAAAAACCACCTTCAAAAACCACTAGTGGGACCCATTCGCCACCTTGGGTGAATGAGTCCCCTCTGGTGGGACCCATTTTCCATGGGTGGCGAATGAGTCCCTTTTGAGGGAAATTTTAAATTTAAGCGGGAATTTAATCAATTCAACTTAATTTTTATGTGGATGTCAGCCTCTTAGGTTTAAATAATGGGAAAATTAGGTGTTGATTCCTATAAATAGACATTTTAAGTCATTTTTCATATCTCTTAGTCATTGTTACAAAATCAAATTCTAAAGTCAAGTCTTCAACAAGAGGTTTCATTAGTAAGGTTGAAGTTTTAGGGCAGCAAACTAGGGTTTTTGCAGGTCTTGAAGCTCACTCTTAACTCAAGATTTAACATTGCAAAGAGTTGATGATGGATGCCTATGGTGAATCATGGAGAAATCTAGGTTGAGGAGATGCAACTAGCCATCAAATCACACCTAAAGACTTGTTTTCAAAGTGATTCCATCTTCCATTTTCTCTCTATCTTCATATTAAGGTTTTCATTTCATTTACATTTCATTTACATTCCATTTTTATGTCTTTTATCTTTATTTTTGATGTGTTGTAGGATTTCTAGGGTTTAATTCTTGCATCATTCAAATCACCTTTGCACATCTTATTCTAGCACAATAGAATAGGGTTTTATCATACTTTAGATTTTCCTAGTCTTTAACTCACTTAAGGCTAGGGTTTTATGCAAATTTTTATTCATTCAAGGTTTGATTACCCAACTAGGGATTTGACGAAGGAAAACCCCCCATTAGACAACCAATTTTAAGCTATTTTGTAGGAATTTTCTGAGATCCCAATTCAGGTTCCCATAAAAAAGTGTTGTATTGGTGTCAAGGTGCAGGTATGAGATCTGAGTTTGCTAAAATTTGAAAGTGGACTGATTTTCCTTGGGTGGAAAATGAGTCCCTCATGAAGTGACTTTCAGAGTCAAATGTAGATTTGAATACCCAGTGAGCAAAAACTAATTTCCAAGTAAAAAACCTTGACTTGGGACTAATTCGCCCGAGGTGGCGAATGAGTCCTAGTTAGCATAAAAGTCAGATTTACTAGATTTCCAGAGTATTTTCCAATCATCTTTAGCTTTACAAGGAGAGTCCTTCTAAAATACAGTTTTATGTTTAGTTTCATTTGCATTTTTATTCATTCTTTTAAGATTTTTGCATACCTCATTGTGTTTTCAAACATTACATATTTCTTAGATTTTGCATTCATAATCAGTCAATTACATCATTTATTTGCATTTAAAACATTGCATTTAGTCATACACACATCACACAATCCTCTATTTGAGTGAACCACCATAATTTTGGGGTTCTATCTCTCTCCTTTTAGGTGAAAAAACCTAAGAGTGCAAGAGAAGCTTATAGAACAACAAAATTGTTGGCTCATTTTGGTGAATGTCGGCCTCTTAGGTCTAAATAATGGGAAAACTAGGTGTTGATGCCTATAAATACATATTTTAAGTCATTTTTTGTATCTCTTAGTCATTGTTACAAAGGAAAATTTTAAAGTCAAGTCTTCCACAACAAGTTTCATTAGCAAGGTTGAAGTTTTAGGTCAGCAAAGTAGGGTTTTTGCATGTCTTGAAGGTCACTCTTCACTCAAGATTCAACATCACAAAGAGTTGATGATGGATGCCTTTGGTGAATCATGGAGAAATGTAGGTTGAAGAGATACAACTAGCCATCAAATCACACCTAAAGACTTTTTTTCAAAGTGATTCCATCTTCCATTTTCTCTCTATCTTCATATTAAGGCTTACATTTCATTTGCATGTCTTTTAGGATTTCTAGGGTTGAATTCTTTCATTATTCAAATCACTTTTGTGTTAGTGATTTTTCTAGCTAACCTTGGAATCTTCTAAAAGGTAGCCAACCTTTATATTCAAAAATCACCAAGAGCTAGTGCCCAACATAATGAACAAATAATTATAAGGTTTCTAAATTCCTTCACTTTAGGCTCTGTAGGACCAAGGAGGGTATTCCTTACTATGTTCATTTGGTACATCAACATTTTCAAGAACACTTCAATACATATCCATTCTTATCTAATGCAAACACACTAATTTCACTAAAGATTTGACAGACCTTTGAGCAAATTAGTGTTTATTTTGCTAAGAATGTGGGTATACTTCAAACATGTGACTCAAATTTAGCAGAATTTAATAAATGTTGTTCTGATTATAGTCCATAGCCAGATATATGATTCATTCATTTAATTACTAAATATTCAACAAACAACTAGTGCCTCATCAAATTGGGTAAATGGAGTCAAATATAAAACAACTTGTAATACACCGATTATCCAATTTTGATATATTTAAACTATCTTTGTAATGCTTTACACTACAAAGACTCATGTTATCCAAACACTACTTACCAAATCCTTGAAAATTCTCACATACCCATGAATTTTCCTAAGAATTTTACTTAACCCTTTGAGTTAAAGAAAAGAAATCAAGCTACACATTCAATTGAATAATTGATGATAGATGAAACAATCTTTGATAATTTCATTTATAATCTATGAAAATATACAAAGGAAAGCATGAAATTTGGACTTTGAATTTTTTTCTAATATCAATAATCGATAGAAAACTTATTAATATTATGACCTATATTACTTACACCCAAGATGAATTGCCAGTGAATTCATTGAGCATTCAACATTATCACTGCTTACTGCAATCAACTTATACCTAAGACATACTGGACTCAAAAAAAATAGACTATAACCCCTTACATCAAGCCATGAAATTTGTTTTATAACACAAGGGAGATACAAAGCATCTGGCTCAAGATGTAATTACATTTCATGTTCATTTTGGAATTCATTTCATCGAGGTTGATTTCCCAAACGATTACATTTAATCATTCCATGATCATGGGAAAAGAAAAAAGAAAAATGAGTGCTAACCCATTTGTCAGAGATGCCACACAAGCCTTCCAAAATGAACAATTTTTTTTTTAATGTTTACCAATACCAGAGTAACCACCATCACGAGCATCAACACGATCCTACAAACCAGTCACCATCAAAATAAACCAACAAAACTCACCATCTAGAAGCCACATCATCACATCACCCAAGACCCAACACTGTTGGCAAAGGACATGGGTGCTACTTGGCCTTATCAGCCGCTGAGTAGCCACCCTCACCAGGTATTATGATAGAGATTGGAGTTGTAATCACAATCTCATCCTATGAATCACTATATGACACTAGAGAAGCAAGGCTCAGATTAGGGCTAGGGTCAACTTCTCCTTCTCCTGATGAGCTATCAGAAACCATGATAGGAGCAATGGGTTTCTCTGAAAAAAACCTCATTAATTCTTTCACAAATAGGGGCCCCTTCTCTACTTTTCCAATCCATTTCTATGAGACAATCCTGCTTCTCAAAGCATAGGTGTTGTGAACAACCACCTTCTCATGTTTTCTGCGTACATTGCTCTTCTTTTTCAGAACAACCAGCACCCCTAGCAAGATATTTTTTTCTTCCAACACGTATGCAATTGGCTCCTACATAATTAGCCTTCGAGACCTCCAAACTAGCATGATATGAGTGCTTGGTTCACTCATCTTCTCAGAATACCACAATAACTAGTGTTGGTGATGAAGAAAAATAGAAACTATGACTTCCAAAATATCCACATGTACATGCAATGCAAACACCTAAAGACCCAAATTTCAGGAAAGGGCCAAGCCACAATTAGCAATGCAAAATATACACACACTAAATGATACTAAGCTACCACCCTAGCTATGCTTGCACTTCAACATCTATAAATATCTCTTGCTTGGCCACTGCAATTAATTCTACACTCTGGCTAATGCATGAATGACTTGATTCATCTATAGAAAATCCTTATTAAATAAGAGAATGTAAGGATATCTACAATTAATGTCCATCTCAGCTCACTCGTGTGAGTAGAAAGCTCAATCACTACATGTCCAATATCATCCATTGATCGTTGCAGATTTAAAACTTGATCGATGAGGCACATTAAGAGTCACCACTTGCTTTATAGACCATACTAGGAAACAATGAAGATATATACTTTAAAGTAGTCTCGCGTCCATCCACATCCTTGTTCGATCATCCTTACTTTGTCTACTATCGATCATTTGAATTTTGGAGAAATCCCCACATCTCTAAGGTATCAACCATCACTGGTTTGAAACTCATTTCAAAACATCATCATGCAATGGATTTAGACCCAGCGATAAATTATTGACCATTGATTTGACCATCATAAGACTTTACTTGAAGATCTTCATTTTACACTATTCATCGTGGGTTCCTTTCCTATCAAGCCACCTTAACTGGCGATAGACCACACCCTCGCGATGCAGAGAAGCCTCACCCATCGGTGGTCGCAGGTTCCTTTCCTAGCAAGCCACCTTAATTGGTGATAAACTGCACTTGCATGATGCAGAGAAGCCTCACCCATCAGTGGTCACATGCAAATAAGTCATTGATAAAGAAGATGCCTTCTTAGGCGTAACAGGTGACTTTGGAGGATAGGGCCAGTCAAGGATGGAAGGAGGGGTCATAAGACACCACTTCATTCAAATGGTTACTTGATGCAGCCAGTGAACAAGCAAACATAAGCCAATGAATAGATTGAGGGTAATAAGAATAAAACATAAAACCCTAAAGCCTAGTGATATTGAAGAATATAGTATCACAAACTTGAACATAACATCAACGAAATGATAAAAATTAGGGTTCCACCACTTTGAACATCTTATTCTAGCACAATAGATAGGGTTTTATCATACTTTAGATTTTCCTAGTCTTTAACACACTTAAGGCTAGGGTTTTATGCATATTTTTATTCATTCAAGGTTTGATTACCCAACTAGGGGTTTGACCAAGGAAAACCCCCCATTAGACAACCAATTTTAAGTTATTTTACAAGAATTTTTTGAGATCTCGATTCAAGTTATCGTCAAACAGTGTTGTACAATTGTCAAGGTGCAAGTCTGAGATCTAACTTTGAAAAAAATTGAAAGTGGAATGATTTTCCATGGGTGGTTAATGAGTCCCACATGAGGTGACTTTCAGAGTCAGATGCAGATCCGAATACTAGTGAGTAGAAACCAATTTCTAGGCAAAAAACCATAACCTAGGACTAATTCACCCAAGGTGGTGAATGGGTCCTAGTCAACATAAAAGTTAGATTTACCAGATTTCTAGATTTTTTTCCAATCATCTTCAACTTTATAGGTGCAATCCTTTTTAAATACAACTTTCTATTTAGTTTCATTTGCATTTTTGTTCATTCTTTTAAGCTTTTTGCATACCTCATTTTGTTTTCAAAGAATGCATATTTTATAGATTTTGCATTCATAATCAGTCAATTACATTATTTAGTTGCATTTAGTCATACACACATCACACAATCCTCTATTTGAGTGAACCACCACAATTTTTGGGTTCTATCTCTCTCCTCTTAGGTGAAAAACGCTAAGAGTGCAAGAGAAGCTTATAGAACAACAAAATTGTTGGTTCGTTTTGGTGAACCTATATATTGAACATTATCTCCTTCTCATTTGAATTTTCATCCTAGGACACAATTGCATTGTATTTAGCATTATTATTGCATCCTAGGACTTGTTTAAATTGCATTATTGAAACTATCATTTAGAGATCATTATTGCATTGCATTTTATCAAATCATTCCAAAATTATGCATTTCCAGTCTTTATTTACATTGTATAGACCTAAACACATCTAGAAAAGATAAAAAAAATCAGAAAAAACTTAAAAAATCTTATCCTTGGACTCATTCTCCACCTTGGGAGAATTATTCCCAGCAAACTTTTTGCATCAGTGTTTTCAGAATTTAGTTTCCTATTTCGCACTTTTCTGTGATTTGTCATTCCTTTTTTGTTTTAGTTCATATACTTTATATTATACTTAAATTATATGCATAAAGTATCATTTCCTTTCCCCGAATTTATGGATGGTATTAGATTTTTGCATGTTTCCTTTTCCACATTAGTTCCTAGTTCCTTTAAATCAGATTCATCAATACATAAAAACAACAAAAAACCACTAACATCAAACCAACCTTTCAAACACATGATTCAAATTATAAATACCATCTCATCCAAACCTCTTAGTAGTGATTATGTAGAAAAGTTAGATGAGCTACTTAAGGACATTATCTCACTCACTTCATCCTCTAAAGCTTTCCATGAGAAACATAAACAAAATGATGATAACTTATCCATCAAACCTTTTAGTCATGATGATTGTGACTTGTTAGATGAAGCCCTCCAGGACTTCATCTTGCCTAAGTCATCCACAAATGTTTGTTATGACCAACCTACAAAAAAGAACATTAATGTCTCTAAATTTTGTCATGAGCAACCTAAAACAATTAACAATAATCACAATGACCTTAATATGTTATATGAAGCCCTTCAAGAATTTGTCTTGTCTAAGTCATCCGTTAGGGTTTGTTGTGCACAATATAAAACTAAGGATGTTAATGTGATTCAACCTCAACTCATTCTTTACCCCGCCTCGCACAAAATTCATCCTTATAATAATCCTAAATTCACTCTTTACCCACCTAACACTAATGTGTTGGAACAATCCAGTAATCTTATTGTTGCTCATACATATAATACTCGAAAAAATATGCAACCACTGCAACCAACCCTACCCTCTTTACCTTTACCTAATGTACCTAGTGCTCCTCACTTTCCATCACATAGAAAGGAGTACAATCTTGTTGAACAACTCAAGAATAGTCCTTCCAAGATTTCCCTTTGGGATTTACTTCAAAATTCACCAAATTACCACACATTCTTCAAACAACTTTACAACAAATTATGGTTCCTCCTGGTACAAATCTGAATGATGTGGAAACTTTAATACATGGAATGCATAAATTTAATCTCGACATTACTTTCCATAAACATGAGCTCCCTCCTTTCGAGTTGAAAAAAAATTAAGCCTTTATGATAATTGCTCAATTCAATCGAGTAGGTATCAAAAGAACCCTCATTGATAATGGTTTTTCCCTTAATGCGTGTAGTGTGAATCTGCTTGTTATATTGCGTGTTGAAAAATCACAAGTAAAAGCTAATTCCTTATCCATTCGAGGATTTTACAATATGACAAAGCAACCACTAGATGTAATCACTTTTCCTATTATAGTTGGGGTGGCTACTATGCAAACTCCTATTCATGTCGGGCCTTATGATCTTTCGTATAATCTTATTTTAGGCAGACCATGGATTCATGAGATGAAAGCAATTCCTTTGACCCTTCATCATTTAATGAAATATTTCTATAAGAACAAGATTTATCAAGTTGAAATAGACCCTGAGCCTGAAAGTTACTTGCAGCTTGAAAAAGGAACTACAAGTCCTGTCAAAAAATTAATTCCAACATTGAATATAGACCCCCTTGAAATTGAACAAAAAGATGAGGAATCGGTGTCTAGGTTATTTGGTGATGATTGGGGATCTTTAGAATTCACACCTTCATTTATGGGTGAATACATAATCACACAAAAGAAAGATGAGAAACAAGAACTTGTAGCCATTATGTCAACTCAAAATTTAGAAAAATCTTCTTAAACATCTATCTCTTCTACTTTGGAAGAAAATAAAACATACACAACAAATTTTGATGAGATAGAATATCAACCTCCACCTAATCTGAAAGAAATGGAAAGAATTTTTGGAAAAGGCTATGAACTTGTGAAACAATTAGGATATACTGGAAATAGGTGTGGAAAACATGAACAAGGTATTTGTGTCCCTCTAGAACCTAGTACACAAGAGACAAAGACTGCGTTGGGATATTCTTTTTCTATAACGACAAAAGCTACTCAATGACCATCTTTGAACATTAACAATATTACATGTCAACCAAAACACAAACTCACAATCAAACACCCTGAATTGCTTTATATGAACTTAACACCATCATGCTAGTATGTTGACAGTGATTAAACTCTAAAACAAATGTTAGGGGTTTATGATAACACATCCTCTACTACTCCCATGAAATGAGTTACTTGTGCTATGATAGTTATAGAGAAAAATGATAGTGATATCACTAAAGAACCATATGATACTGAAATTCCTAAATCCAATGCACTCCCCTTAGGAGATACAATTGATGTGCCAATGGACATCGAGGACAAAGTAAAAGTTATTAAGATTGGGAAGTGCCTTGATGATGAAGACAAAGAGGACACTACAACTTTACTTTATGATTTTCCTGAAATTTTTTCATGGAAATATTTTGATATGGTAGGAATTGACCCAAAAATTTTGACACAACATATTTCTTGCTGAGAATGCTAAACCTGTTCGTCAAAAGAGATGAAAAATTCACCCTAATGTAGCCTTGCATGTTAAAGTAGAGCTTGAAAAACTCCTTGATGCAGGATTCATACAACCTATTGATTATTCTCCTTGGATTTCAAAAATTGTTGTAGTTGCTAAACCCGATAATCGTATTAGGGTATTTACAGACTTCCGTGACTTGAATAAAGCTTTTTTAGAAAATGACTTCCTACTCCCTAATATTGACATGATCATGGATTCAACTGCTAGACATTCTTTGTTGCCATTCATGGATGGATTTTTTTGGTTATAATCAAATCCTTATTAATCCTCAAGATCAATACAAAACCACATTTGCAACTATTTTGGGAATGTTTTGTTGGGTTGTGATGCCCTTCGGTTTAATGAATGCTAGTGCAACCTATCAACAAGCAATGGCATTGATCTTTCATGATTACATACATAAAATTTTGGAAGATTATGATGACATCCTTGCTAAATCCTTAACAAGAAATGATAATGTAAATATTCTTCAAAAAATATTTGAGTGAATACGTAAATATAACATGTGATTAAATCCAAAAAAGTGTGTCTTTGGCATAGATAGTGGTAAAATTTTGGTGTTTGTCATATCTCATAGAGGCATTGAGGTGGACACAAATAAAATCGACGACATGATTAACATGCCACCTCCTAAGAAAATTTCTCAATTACACACATTACAAGGCCAAATTCAAGCTATTTATCATTTTGTTACATCTTTAGCCGATCACACATTATACTTCATGCATCTCCTAAAAAAGGATGTGCCTTTTGATTGGAATGTGGATTGTAAATATGGTTTGGAGAGTTTAAAGAAATATCTTGCCACTCCACCTATTTTACAACCTATCATGCCGAACAAACCATTTATCCTATACATAGCCACCTCAGCCCATGCTCTTACAACTTTGTTGGCTCAACAAGATGATCATGGAAAAGACCATCCTATTTATTACATTAGTAAAAATTTAATTAATTATGAAACTCGATACAGTTCACTAATTGAAAAAAAATGTTTGGATCTTGTATTCGCTACTAGTAAGTTGTGACAATATTTACTAAATGTTGAAACACAAGTCATGAAAAAAATTGATCCCATTAAACATCTTTTTAATAAAACAGATCTTTTTGGAAGCTTAGCTAAGTGGGTGATGTTGTTAATTGAGTTTGACCTTAAGTTTGTTTCACAAAAATAAATCAGAGGACAAGCTTTAACTAATCACTTAGCTAATTCTCCTTCTCCTCTCGCTTTACCTAATCATTACTCCTTTCTTGATGATACTATCTTGACCGTTGATGTTAAAACATGGGACTTTTATTTTGATGGATCTAAGTGTAGAACAGGTTTCGTTGATGGAGTAGTATTAATTCTGCCTAATGGAAATCCTATTTCCTTGTTCTATCGATTAAATTTCCTATGTACAAATAACACAGTTGAGTATGAGGCATTTATTGTAGGATTGCGAGCTACTTTAACCATGGGTGCTAAAAATGTCAAGATCTTTGGTGATTCACAACTAGTAATCAAACAAATCACTAGGACATATCAAACTAAACATGGCAAGTTATCAAGATACAAGGATCTCACAATTAAAGTATTAGAGAAGTTTGAATCATTCACCATTGATAACATCACATGAAAAGAGAATCAACATGCAAATGTAATGGTGAGTACAGCCTCTCTTATATCCCCACATGATCCTTCAAAAAATTCACCTTTGTTATTCATCCCATCATGAAGCCTTCAATTGATACCTGATTAGAATAAATTTTAACCATAACTCATGAAGACTTGTGAGAATGGTATGATACGATATAAAATCATTTAAAATATTGTACCGTTCTCAATCCCACAACAACAAACACTCAATTTTTTTTGAGTAAACTAGCAGCCAAGTATGTAATCCTCATAGATGTGTTGTATAGAAGATCCTTTAATGGTCTCTTAAAAGGGTTTCTTAAGGATTCTAAAATTATTATAGCCCTTAAGTAGGCTCATGCTGGCGCCTATGGAGGTCATTTTGGAGGACGGTTCTTAGTGCAAAATCTCATCATTGGAGACATATCTAGAAAGAATACTTCACTTACGTTAAACGATGTCATAAATGTCAAGAACATAGAAATTTGATTCATGCTCCTGCTTTTGAGCTCCATGCCCAAATTCTAATTTGGTCATTTTCAGTATGGGGATTGGATCTTATTAGAAAAATTTCATCACCCTCTTCTACTAGAAATACATTCATCATAACCACAACATACTATTTCACAAAATGGTTGGAAGCTATTCCTCTTCGATCTAAAAATGTTGAAGTAATTTGTTGTTTCATATTGGAACACATAATTCCTCACGTTGAACTTCCTTCCTCAATCATTTCAGAGAATGGAACCCCATTTAAGAATAACAAGGTTAAGAAATTTCTTGAAACATTCAACATTCAACATCAATTTTCCACACTGTATTATCTGCAATCCAATGGACAAGTTGAAAGCACTAATAAGATTTTGGAACAAATCCTAAAGAAACTATCAATAAACATCATAAGGATTGGCATACACAATTACATTATGCGCTTTCAGCTTATCAGATGAGTGTTAGATTATCCACGAGCACTACACCTTATAACCTTGTTTATGGTACCAACATGATCATGCCCTTGGAGTTAGAAATTCCTATGCTATGAATTTCTCTTCAAGACCTTATCGATGATGCCACTTATAAAGACCAACGATTGCACTAGCTCGAAATTCTCGATGAAAATTGCATCAACACTCTTGAGCATCTTCAAGCTTACATCAAACAGTTACAATGAAAACACAATATTCATGTAATTCCTCGTGCGTTTCGTAAGGGTGATTTTGTTTTTTATGAGAATCAACATAATACTAATGCTAACCATGAAGACAAAAATAAATTCAGCCCTAATTGGTTAGGACCTTACATAATCAATACCAGTTATGGGTCCAATGCTTATGTCTTAACTGAGCTTGATGGAACACCCCTTAAGGAACCTATTAATGTCGCACATTTATGTCAGTATTATCTCTAACCCCTTTGAATAGTGTGCATTAAAAGGCAGTGTTGTCTAAAATTATTTGGTGTTATTCTAAATAATTTTCACATTGCTTCATTCTTGACATCTGATCATGTGTTTGTCTTGAACACTAAGGTAATTATTTAAGTTAATTTTATGATTACTTTAGATTTCATACTATTCATCCTCCTGTCATGTTAAGTTTGATCCTTATATGAATTATAGGTGTATCTAATTTAACATACTTTCTTTAATTCAACAATGTTGTCTCTAAAGTAAAATTCAAATATATTTTACATTAGATCACATCAATCATGTTAAATAATGTAGTCATTAATTAAATACTTTTAACTAAGTTATTTAATTAATCACATTGTCATTTAGAATTCAAAAACAAAGAGACAAATTATAATAACATCAAATGTGCATGTATATATATATATATATCTCAAAAGTCTTATGTAAATCTCAATATCATAGACAACATCATCAAGGTCTATGAGAACTAGACCCCTCAGGCTCTGACACCTATGATCAAGTCCTCAAACGTTGTGAGACAGTTGTCTGTGATCGTGATCACAATCCAAAAAATATGAGTGTGAACTCTAGACCCTATACTCGACCAAGAGCCACAAGCCGATCCTCTACCATTTTATCCCTCTCCGCTCATACCTATGCTAGCTCTACATGTAGTTTCTCAACCTCTGTTGAGGTCCGCAATGACTGTCCTGCACTCTTGTATGTTTCCCATAGCCTCACAAAAACTCTAAGTGACTCTGGCTCTTCCTCCACGATCAATGGGGGCACGTAGTCAGGATCCATCTCCTCCTCATTGATGTATGCAATCACTATCTCCATGGTAGCCTGATGATAGAACTCTCGCCTCCTGCAAGATAGAAAAGGTACATAATTAGTAAACATCATCATGATATATATACATAAAGCATAAAACATTAAAGTACATGCATAAAATTAAATATCATCACCTATGTCTCCAGTCAGCTGAGGGGTATCAACCTCATCTTCTCTAGGAGGCATGGAGGATGTGCTAGCCTCTCTCTAATTGTGGGTCCTGATGTTTTCTCTAGCTATTACACATGATTTGTTGATATAAGTGTGTGAGGACTCTCCACGCTCGTGCCAATCCTCAGCCACTATCTCATCACCCCCACTTAGAGGTGGCTCCTCCTCATAATACTCATCCTCATCATCCTCCTCTCCTCCATCTTGGTCCTCATAGTCAGGATCAACTCCTGACTCGTACTCATCATCAATCACATTAGTAAATATATTTCTCGATTTGTATTTTACATCCTCGGCCCTATCATCTAGCTCATCTCCCTCATCTGGTGCTGGTCCTGCATCACCTATAGGTACATCCATGGGAAACATAAGAGTTGGTTGTGTCACTGACCACCACTCCTCATGCTCATCTATGTTTCTAACATCATTAGCATCAGAGACCGGTGGCTGATCATGATTTCAATCATCAGAATTACTCTCATGAACATGATCTATGGTGAGTTGAATGGTATCACCTGGCCTCTAAGCACTCCACACTAATCACCTAATGAAGGGGCATTCCCTCATTGGCATCTGCACCTGCCCAAACTACCACATGACAAGCCTATAATAGAATAGTCATACAACATAGTCATGTCATCCAGCTAAAAACCTATCTAGTTGCATCCTCCTCAGTTGTCATGTGGTGTCTGGCCACTATAGTGTGAGTAGATAAGGTCTCCAAAGGATCTCATCCTCCTCTAGCTGGTCAAATATCACCCTCCAAAATTTAGATCTTTTTAATACCACAAGCGTCGTAGAGGATAGCCGAAGGCTCATGGATATCTTGCAGCTATAACACAAGGGAACCTGACAGGCTTGGTGCATGCAATATGCTTGAGGCACCACACCTTCAAAAGCATGCAATGCACCATACTATTGATCTCTCAAAACACAAAATGACCAAGATCATAATAAAATTGTGCTAGGATGCACTATCCCCAAGCATAGGCTATCCTATGCTCATACATCCCTTGAATCGAGTGTATCAATCCTCCATATAAGTTTGTTGCTTGTCCATCAGGATTGAGAACCAGATCCACTCTATGCATCATAATCCATCGTACAATGGGGGCTCGTGAATATAGAAGCATGGGAAGCTCGATTCATGCTCTCATGCACTCATCATGAACAGGTCCATCCTAGTAGTACTACATGTTTTCCTTCTCACAGAATGAATGATCCCCCCTAGAAATATACTCACTCTCCCCGAATGGGAACTCAAAGAATACGGTGTACATCCTTGAGCATGATGGTAATCTCACTGGTAGGAAGGTGAAATGTACATGTATTGGCATCCCAATGCTTGCATAGGGCCATAAGCATGGCATCATATTATCTCATAGGTGACATTAGATATTGTAAATAGATACCTAACACTTGTAAATGCTCTGTCTCTATTGTTGATAGTGCTAGGGCTAAATCTCTAAGAAAGCTAATATGTCCCCCTCCTAGCCATTGTTGTGACCAGGTTGGAACCTATCAAAATCATAACAACATGCTCTAAACACTCATCTAGTATCTTCAATTTTCACATTATTCATCATGCAAGTGTGCTAAAGCTCATCTAGTGTGATTTTCTAAAGGCCCTAGACACTTTAGAACCCTTTTGGGACACTTCACAAAGAAACGAGACACTTTGCGAACACAAGGGACACTTTGTGAAAAACGGGGATACTTTGTAAAATTTTTTCCAAGATCCTAAATTAACCTATCCATGCATTAAAAATCATTAAATCATTAGAAAATGACAAAGAAATTTTTTTTGAATCAACTCACCTTATGATACAGTTCACCATGTGCCACTTGCTTATGAAGCTCATCCAATTGTGAAGGTGTGTAATCCCGTCTACTCAACATCTTCTTGTCTCATGTGTCACTCTCATGCTACAAGAAGGTAAAATGCAATAGTAAGTGCCAAATTACTTTCTTCTACCTATTTTAACATATTTTCATCACTTTTACTCTTATGCAATATTAGGGTTATTTTCTCTTAAGAGTAAATAAAGCATCTTTTCTTCAAACCAACATAGTAGGAGCTAGTGAATTCCATTTTTGACACTATTTGATTTGTTGGAATTGTGATTCCATGCCCAAAATCATCAATCATCTATCGTTATGTGGCATGGTACTTGGAAATTCCCTACAGTATGATCTCTATTCGACGTGGCTAGATTGCTACCTTGATTCCACCTCTGTAAAGCAAGTAGAATCAAGGGGGGCATACATCTACCCTTGAATTTGATTATTAGGAGTTAGATAAAAGTATTTTTGGACAATTAATGAACTTTTGTTGTAGGATGCGGTTCCTAATATTGTAGTTTTGTAGATAACTACACTGGGGGCTTCATTCTCTCATCTTTTGAATGAGTATTCTTTTATGTAATAAAGTGCACTATTTAGAGTCTTTTAGCTTACATTTTCATGTAGAGTCATATGGGCACTAAATTTGGGGCTAAATGTGGCATAGAAAATTGGACACTCTTGAGAAAAGAGACAATTTCATGCTTAATTTAGACCTACTTTTGAGTACCCCTACATCATGTTCATCCTCCAAAATAACATTTATAGGACCCTAAGACCCATTATTTTTGATCTAGAGGCCTGTTTCACTTGAGAAATCATTTAAATCCTAACAAAAAAAATTAATTAATTCATATCCAGAAAACCACCTTTAAAAACCACTAGTGGGACCCATTCGCCACCTTCGGTGAATGAGTCCCCTCTGGTGGGACCCATTCACCATGGGTGGAAAATGAGTCCCTTTTGAGGGAAATTTAAAATTTAAGCAAGAATTTAATCAATTCAACTTAATTTTTTTGGTGGATGTCAGCCTCTTAGGTCTAAATAATGGGAAAATTAGGTGTTGATGCCTATAAATACACATTTTAAGTCATTTTTCATATCTCTTAGTCATTATTACAAAATAAAATTCTAAATTAAAGTCTTCTACAACAAGTTTCATTAGAAAGGTTGAAGTTTTAGGGTAGGGAATTAGGGTTTTTGTAGGTCTTGAAGCTCACTCTTCACTCAAGATTCAACATTGCAAAGAGTTGATGATGGATGCCTATGGGGAATCATCAAGAAATCTAGGCTAAGGAGATGCATCTAGCCATCAAATCACACCTAAAGACTTGTTTTCAAAGTGATTCCATCTTCCTTTTTCTCTCTATCTTTAGATTAAGGTTTTCATTTCATTTACATTCCATTTGCATGTCTTTTATCTCCACTTTTGATGTGTTGTAGGATTTCTAGGGTTGAATTCTTGCATCATTCAAATCACCTTTGCACATCTTATTCTAGCACAATAGAATAGGGTTTTATCATACTTCATATTTTCTTAGTCTTTAACACACCTAAGGCTAGGGTTTTATGCAGATTTTTATTCATTCAAGGTTTGATTACCCAACTAGGGGATTCACCAAAGAATACCCCCCATTAGACAACCAATTTTAAGTTGTTTTGCAGGAATTTTCTGAGATCCCGATTCGGGGTCCCATTAAAAAGTGTTGTACAGTTGTCAAGGTGTAGGTTTGAGATCTGAGTTTGCAAAAAATTAAAAGTGGATTGATTCACCATGGGTGGCGAATGAGTCCCTCATTAGGTGAATTTTAGAGTCAAATGAAGATCCAAATACCTATTGAGTAGAAACCAATTTCTAGGCAGAAAACCTTGACTTGGGACTGATTCGCCCAAGGTGGCGAATGAGTCGCAGTCAACATAAAAGTTAGATTTACCAGATTTATAGAGTGTTTTACAATCATCTTCATCTTTACAGGTGCACTCCTTTTGAAATACAACTTTATATTTAGTAGTTTCATTTGCATTTTTGTTCATTCTTTTAAGATTTTTGCATACCTCATTTTTTTTCAAACATTGCATATTTCATATATTTTGCATTCATAATCATTCCATTACATCATTTAGTTGCATTTACAACATTGAATTTACTCATACACACATCATACAATCCTCTATTTGAGTGAACCACCATAATTTTTGGGTTTTATCTCTCTCCATTTAGGTGAAAACCCTAAGAGTGCAAGAGAAGCCTATAGAACAACAAAATTGTTGGTTCATCAACAAATCCATAACACCCACAGTCTATGCAGTAGCTGAGTTATTTGTAGGTGGATGCCAATGTGCACTAGTGTTGGGTTAAGAGTGATGGGATCCTGGATGTGAATGAACTCCTAAATCCAAATGACCTCTGACCTGATCTATAGTGATCCCATAGTCTGATGCAATGAAGGCATATGCCTCTAAGAGGTCCTCAGCCAAACAATGCATAGTCTTGGGTGCCATATCTCTTGAAAGTTCATAGAGGTGTGTGGGTGTAGGGATTCCCACTATTGCAAAAGGATCCATGCTATTGTGCTATGCTACAAATGGTGTGGATCATGAATTTCTAAACATCAAATACTAACCCACATGATCAGTAGATATCCTAGTGGTTGCAGCTGCAATGTCATCTACACTGTAAATTGCTTCTTTTTGGGAAGCAATGCCAACTTGATCCATTAAGGGGGCTAGAGGTGGGGTGAGAGAAGGAGATCTGCCACCAACCAATTCCCTAAACACTAGGGCTAATCTATCTAGTTGATGATAGGAGAGCCTATCGACAATCCTACCACACCCGTGACCGGCATATGGTGGAATGTCCAGGTAGTTGACTTTGAGGCCCATACGGACCTTAGGATACAACTGCTAAACAAAATATAATGGAATTCAGTCATTGTTTGAATGTTTACCATGTGCTACAAGAAATCGTGGGTAGATCAATTAGGCCATAACATGATCCACACATTTGATGACCTGGTATCCCCTCACCTTACATTTATTTTGATAGAATGGAAAACAAGTGTTTTTAATCATTCTTTGGTCACAATATCATGTATTTGTTTATAAGGAACCTTGCCATGTACTTCTTCCCACATGTGGGAAAGAATAGAAGCTACTCTATTAGGGGAAAATACACTAGTATTCCCAAGTTCATCTCTTATTTGTTCTAGGCTTTGTAATATGGATATGCAAACTTTTGAATATATGTCTATGTTTGTACCATCAGTTAATGACTCTCAATATCCTAATCTCACTATTAGTATTTTCAAAGAGAGTTTGCAGAGGTGGAACAGGTGCATTTTCCATGTGATATGTATGTACCTAAAGGAGCAATGAGACCTTGGTTTAATATATCTAGATCTAGAGAATATAAATCTAAAACAGTTCTAAATAAATTTACAAGTGTGCACATGATATTGAATGTATTAAACATGAACACTAGATATATAGATAATAGTTATCAAGTGCATATATACATTCAATAAATTTAATCTAACTTAGATACATATAGTGCTACACAAGTTTGTGCAACATGTAAATAAATTTGAAATATTAATAAATTTTTAAATTTACATAATTCAAAGTCATGCACGAACTCATTTTGAACCAAAATGTAGAAACTTCTAACTATACATTTAAATATATAAAATTATCTTAAATATACAATCCACATGAGTAAATCACAAGGGCCAACAAGATCTAAATTAGCTTGAGATTTGAAAGCACACATATCTAGATTAGAGATAATGTCTAGTGTTCAAATAATTTAAAATAAAATATGTTTCGCATTTCAAGTGTAGAAGTTTCAAGCTAACATATATACAAATTTCAATTATCTATATTCAACAAAACTATATTTAAACTTCATAAAATAAAAAGGAATATCAAAATTAGATATAAGAAATTTACAAATACAAAAACTTCATGTAGGTTACTTCAGAGTTATTGGTCAATCCACACTAGAGTTTCAACAAAACTTCCTATACTAGAGGTGAGGAGGGGTCCATTTCTTTGGAACTAAATGTGAACTTAATTAAATGCATGCAAAGTAATATTAATTGATTGTCCCATTAAGGAGGTTTGGTGCAATGGAAAGGAATTTTTGATGGTCTAATTATGAGGTGTTCGGATAGAAAATATGCTTAGATCAAGAGAAGAAAGGTGCATAAAATGATTGACATATGTATATATACAAAGTTGTGTCTTGTAGTAATACATCAAAATGATATGAACATGCAATTCATGATATATAATTTTATTGGATTTTGATCCCTATGTAGTTTGTTTGGGTAGTATAAAACCTTCAAATTTCTCCATCTTTATTTAATAGTTGTATTTATTATTTATCATTTTATTCTCTATAAAGTTTTGTGATCCTCTCTTTGTGTAAAGGACTACATCCCCTTAGAAAAAATCTTGATTTTTTATGCTTTTATTATTATGGGGATGGGCATGAATCTACTAATTCATCTATCATTTTTATTTTCATTTCTATCTATAAAATTCTTTCCAAAATGCATATTTAAAGTTAATTGATTTATTTTTATGTAATGGTGCATTGAAAAATGTCACATAGTTATCAAAGGATAGATAGGACTAGGTCAAAGCATATTTCAAAGTCTCATTATTAAAGTTTTATCTATTCATCAGCCTAGTATCCTTGCATGGTTTGACACAATAGAGTAATTATCCTTACCACATGCAAAACAAAAAGCACAAGAATCAATTTTTATGTAGGAATAGATAATTAACATCAAGGTGAGGTAAATTGTAGATTCTAAAAATTATCATATATATTAAACCTATAGGTTGCACACATATAAACTATGCATCTTAGATTAGATTTGTACATGCAAGATAATATCACTAGTAATGAATGCTACTTGGCATGAAAAATAGATCATTCACTAGTTCAAATAATTCATCTAATCATAAATAATATTTTCATACCATTAATAAAAAAACATTCAATATCTATCATAGTTTTTCATAAAAAAAAAATTCACTATATTTTATTTAATTTTCTAAACATTTTACTCTTTTTGGCCATGTTTCTTTAAATTATAAGCATTGGATTCACTTAGATACTAAGGCTTTACTATTGAAATAGGTGTTCTTGATTGTTCCATTTCTTACTTGTGTAATCGCAAGAAATTTTTATTAAAGTTATCTATTTGTGTTCTCCAAGTTAATTCATTTGTTTGCTACTAGTGTATGGAATAACCATCCTAGTTTAAATGAATCAAGTGGTAATCAAACAAGTTATTTCATTATGGAGTTTTTTGTTATTTAATGTATCAGTATGCAACATAGGGAAATTTTAGAATTTTGTTCCTTGTCAAAAAGATAATATTTTCCCAAAGAAAACCATAAGCATGGATATAAATGTAAGATTCCTCAAGCTTGATACTAAAGGTGCAAGATTATCTCAACCAATGAGATAATATAGTGCTTAATAAAGTGTCTCTTAGAAAATTTATGCTGATTGAAGAGTAAGGGAACAACCCAATATATAGTAGAGGAAAATTTCCATGGTCATTCTAGTTTACCAAACAAACCTTGATGGTTCTAAATCAATAGCTGAGATATTTTCATTTGTAAGAGATGTAGAGAGGGTAGAACAATAATTTGAGCATATCGAGGTATAATTTCAAATTAATTTTCTTAATGTTGAAGAATAAAATAAATTTTTCCTATACTAAGTTGAAACTAGCAAATTATGTATTGAATTTCTTTGAAAATTTATAATTATATATGGTTCTAGGAAAGAACAATCCTGTGAAATAATGGTGTAGATTAAGAAATTATTTATGAAATAATTTAACATAAAATTTTATAAAGAGGGAAAGTGTTTGAAGGATGAAGAATAATGTGTACTTTCTCCAATTTCTCTATTAGGTCCTCAAAAACAATTGGAGCTATATCCAAGATATAGAAGGAAAGTACTACAAGAACAAAAAGTAAATCCTACTAGTTATTGTGATCATTTTGGGAAAGATTCTTATATAAAATTATCATGTTGAAGGAAGTTTCATTCTAAGATGAACCCTCAAAATAAAGGTGAAAAGGGTAAGCCAATTTAGCATCTCTCCATTGGAATGGATAAAGAAATAGATTTCACTTCCAAGTTGTACTCTAGGATTACTTGCACTAACAAGAAAGCTATTTTGTTGGATCAAGAAGCTTTGTTCAATATTAATGTTAATATTTTAATATTGATGTACACATTCTAATTCTTGTTCTCAAACTATCTTGATTTCCAAAGGTTTGGTTGAAACTTTTTGCATAAATTATTATTAACGCCCCAAGTTAAATTGGTTTGGTTGAATCAAATAATAAGATAATATTCTAGTTAGTCAGAAACACAAAATGAAACTTAGTGATAATACTAATGATTATGGCCTTATTATATGATCCTACTTAATAACCCTTTAAGACAATCAAATTCCCTATTATCATCTATGAAATATTTATGGTATTCCTTAAACAAAAGATGATAATTCAATTTTAAACATGAGAATGGAGAGGGAAATAACCCTTAATTATCCCGCTAAAAGAAATAAAACATAAAGGAAATGATTCTAATAGTAAACATATGTTCATATATTCATTTAATAGAGACAAGAATCAAAATAAAAGTGGCATACAACATGATTTTTTTTTGAATTACTTAAAACAAGTGTTGTCTAAAATACAAATAGATTTTACTCAAATTTTCATTCTAATTTTTGAAGTGTTTAGGTAATTTGCTTTAAATTTTTTCCAACATCCTCCTTTCCTATGCCAAAATGGGATCTTTTGAATAGGGTATGGATGTCCATCATATTATATTTAGGATAGAGGAATTTTGTGCATTTTCCCTAGTAGACATGTATGTGAAATGTGGAAGAAATGACAAGGCAAGTGAATTGTTTGAAGGATATGCACAAAATGGATTTGTTGAAAGGGGTTTAGAAACTTTTAAGAAAATGCAATTGGCAGGTTTAAATCCAAATTTCACAACCATTTCTAACATCCTCCCTACCTATGCCAAAATGGGAGCTTTGGAACAAGGTATGGACATGCACAATTTCCCTGGTAGACATGTATGTGAAATGTGGAAGCATTGACTAGGCAAGTGAATTGTTTGACCAATAGCCTCAAGAAATGTGTTCTCATGGAATGCCATGATTGAAGGATATGCACAAAATGGATTTTCTAAAAAGGGTTTAGAAACTTTCAAGCAAATGCAATTCATTTGAGACATGTATGTGAAATGTGGAAGCATAAAACCAACTTGGAAGTCGCACTAGAGGGTGATACAATAGAGGAAGTCATACTAGAGGGTGATGCGATAGAGGAATTCACATTGGAGGGTGATGCACTATAGGAATTCACTCAGGGTGGTGAGTTCACCAAGGAGGATTGCCACTGCACAAATGAAAATGATAGTCAAAATCGACAATCACAATGTTTTATTCAAAAAGCCCTAATTCAGGGGTTCAAGCGAACCCACTTTCACTTGAACCCAATTTTTTATATTAAAAGAAATTTATATTTATTGGTTTGAGTGAACTAGGGGGCTCCCTCAAATCATAGGGTTTGCTCGAACCCATTAGTTTGAGAAAACCCCTTAACTATGTTCAAGCACCCAAAATGCATTTTTTCTTCCTTAATAAAATTGTAAACTAGTTTTGTGGCCCTACCCTACTTTAGGACAAGATCCCCTACTTGGAAATACTGACATTTAATCCTCTTGTTATAGCTCCATTTTAGTTGGTTTTAATACACTTGCAAGTGATTGAGAGCATTAAGATGACACTCATCTAGGAATTCTAGCTCATTCAACCAAGATATTCTATATTCTTCATCAATGATTAGGATCTATAGTGACACTCACAATGATGGGAGCTCAACCTCAATAGGTAGGATAGCTTCTGATCCATAGACTAAGGAGAAAGGGGTTGCACCTTTCAGTGTGCAGATACTAGTTCGATAAACCTAGAGAGTGGGATTTAGCTGTAGATGCAAGTCACAACCAGCTTCATTAACTATTTTCTTCAATATTTTCATGATAGTTTTGTTCGTAGCCTCATCCTATCCATTGCCTTAGGGATAATATAGGGTAGAGAATCAATGTTGGATATTGAATCTTTTGTACAACTCTTTCACATCCCGATTCTTAAAGGGTGTTCCATTGTATGAGATAGTCTAGGATAAACTTATCAATTTGCTTCCCCGTTATGTAGGTTATCTAGGAATGGATTCAACCCACTTAGTAAAGTACTCAATGGTGGTTATGATAAACTTGTGTTTGTTGGATGAAGTTGGAGTGATTTTTCCTATGAGGTCAAGCTCCAACTATGAAAAAGGCCAGGGTATGATCATTAGATGCAATTCTTGAGCTGGAGCATGAATTAGATCCCCATGTTGTTGAAACTGGACACACTTTTGCATGTACTAATGAGCTTCTTTTTCCATGGTTGGCCAATAGTACCCCATCCTCAATAGTTTCTTAGCTAATGTCATACTACTAGAATGGGATCCACATATTCCATCGTGCACTTCTGTTAAATAAGTTAAGGCTTCCTCTTTGTTAATACATCGTAGTAATGTCCCTTCGATGCTTCGGTGGTAAAGGGTATCACCTAGGATCACAAATTGAGATGCCTTTTTAACAAAGTTCTTTTTAAAGTTCAAGTTGATATCAAATGGGAAGGTTCTTCTTCTTAGGTAGATAAATATGTCATGATACCATGGGGATCTAGGACCAACAATGACACATGAAAATTCAAATTTAGGGATTTTAAAAGTTGGTACGAGAAGTTGTTCTACCAAGAATTCAAATTATAGGATGTTGTTCGACGTGTCTAATAGTGATCCGATTGTTTCCATGGCATCTACTACTCTATTGTTCATGTGAGGAATCTTCTAAAAAGTTGTCTATGAAAAGATCCTTGAGATTCTCCACTATCTTCTTGTAAGGAGTGAGCTTGTCATCTTTAGTTTGATAGTCATCATTGACTTGATTGTTAACCAACTGTGAGTCTCCATAGACTTTCATTTCTTGAATCTATCACTGAACTGCTATCCTTAGGCTTGTGATTAAGGCTTTGTAATAAAAAAATGTTGTTATTATATGGAAATGACAACCTATATGACTTTGGGATGCAATCACCTTGAGGGGTGATGAAAAGAATGCTTGCTCCAAATCCATGTTGGGTGAATGATCCATCAAAGTACATCTTCCACTAGGCTATGAGATTGATAAGGAACACTGATTCATTAGGGAATTGAGATACCAAGGGGTTCTCAGCATATATTGGTGCTTCAACTAGTTAGTATGTGATCATTTGTCCTTTTATTTCCTTACACTTCACATACTCTATCAAATTTTGTTAATATGATTACCCATTTAGCCATTAGTCATGTGAGAGTTGTTTTGGATAACAAGTATTTGAGTGGATTAATCTTTTCAATAAGCTTAATTTGATGTGATAACATGCAGTGTCTGAACTTTTGAGAAGAAAAAACAACTAATAGGAATTCCTTCTCAATCGATGAATGGTTCATCTCATAGCCCACCAAGGTTCTACTGATATAGTAGATAGCCCTTTCCTTTCCATTTTCATCATGTTGTTCCAGAAGAGCTCTTAGTGTTGTTGATGTTGCTGAGATATATAGGATCAAGGGTTTTTTTGGTATTGGTGGCATGAGCATTGGAGGTGTTAGTAGATAATATTTTATCTACTAGAAAGCTTTATCACACTTTTCATCACACTTGTAGGTTATCCCTTTATGGAGAAGATGTGAAAAGGGGTGGATTTTATTTGATAATTGTGCTATGAACCTTCTAATGGACAACAATCTTCCTTGTAACCCTCTCATCTGATTTAGTGTTTGTAGTGGTTCCATGTTTGGGATGGCTTTTACCTTTGCTGGATCAATTTCTATTCCTCTTTGTGAGATGATGAAGCCAAGCAGTTTCCATGATGTGACCCCAAGGACATACTTTTTTGGGTTTAGCCACACCTTGTATTATTCAAGTCTATCAAAGATGGGTCCTAATACTTGTATGTGCTAACTTCTCTTCCTTTATTTTTCCAAAATATCATCCACATAATCTTCAACTATTTTTTGGATCATGTCGTGAAAGATGAGGGTCATTGGTCTTTGATAGGTTGTTCCTACATTCTTTAACCCAAATGGCATCACATTCCAACAATATGTTCCCCATGGACAAGTGAATGCAATTTTGTGTTGATCATCCTTCATGATTATGATTTGATTGTAGCCTAAAAAACCATCCATGAGTGATAACATTTCATGCCTAGCTATTAAGTCCACAATGAGATCAATATTAGGAAGAGGGAAATCATCCTTTGGGGATGCTTTGTTTAGGTCTCTGAAATCAATAAATATTTTGATGCCCCTAGTGGGTTTTAAGAGTAGTACCAAGTTTGAAACCCACTCAAGATAATATATCGGGGTATGTGCAGGACCATCATGGAAAAAATAGTCCCTTAAGTGGCAAAAATTTAGAAAAAACAGAGTTAGGAAACTTGATGTAAAAATTTGAATAAGTTATCTATATTATTTCAAAAATATGTAAGAATAGATTCTATAGAAAATTGAATGTAGTTTCTAAACTACTAGGTTTATTTAAAATATATTTTAGGGAAAAAAAGAGTAGGTGGCTATCTAAGCACCCTAATCACAATAAAATGATAATATTTTTTTAGGAAGATTTTAGATATAAGTAGAGGACTCATTTCCTGATGTGATGCATATTTTTTTGTAATTTTTTTCTAATTAAATAATTAATTATGAATTTTATATTACAAATTTTAAAAAATATAAAAAAATCATATGTTTGACCACCTTAACTTGGTCAAAACTTCATGAAATTCATTTTAAAAAAAAATCCTATAGTATGTGAAACATAGAATGTGACACATGTTTAAGATTCAAAAAATTTGATACCGTTTGAAAGATATAGATGTTTTCCAATTAGCCTATCAATCAGGACTTTAGTCATAATTCAAATAGAAAATGAGTAATAATTTTTTATTAAATTTAGAGTAAAGCATAATTTATATTGGTGGAAAGATGAGAATCTCCTTTAAAAACCCTTTTCTTTTCATCAATTTTGAGTAAAAAAAGTTGTCAGCCACATACCCCACACATACCCATCATATCACCACTTTTTGGCCCATCATGATCCTACACATACCCATCAGTAAGATAAATCCAACATTGAGAAGCTTTTTTAACTCTAGTTTGACCAAGAGTGCTATTTGATGATGCATTTTTCTTAATTTTTGTTTGACTAGCTTAGCTTTAGGAATGACTACTAAGTGATGTACAACTAATTCAGGATCAAGGCCTAACATATCTGTGTATGACCATGCAAAGTTAGCTCTCTTCTCTTTGAGGAATGTTGCAAGATTCTTTTGTTCTTCATCCAACAATGATTCAACAAAGAAAGTGATCTTAGGTGCTTCTTTTATTCCTACATTGACTGAAGTGGTGTTTTCTAATAGCACTATTGAATTTTCTGGATGTATTGCACTAAGGGGGAGATTGAATCCTTCATCCTTGAGCACCGCAGAGAGGTTTTCACCGTCAGATGCATTCTTTGTTTTTACTATTTTAGGATCAGAGAGTTGGGGCCACTAGGTGGTTTTCACTCAAGGATCTACATGTTAGTTGCATTTCATTAATTTTATGACTGAAGGATTCAATCGTCTCCCCATAGTATACTCCTATGTCAAGCTCTATGTCATAGCCTACTTTCTGATCTACCCATGATAATTTGTCATGGAGTTCCATGAATTTTGAGATTGCTTCATCATTTTTGAATAAATCCAAAATCTATGGTCCTTGTTGGTCCATGTCAATAAGTTGTAGGTATACTAGGCGTATTTCAATTGGTTGGTTGCTTGAGACAAAGGATGTTATGGATATCATAAAGAGGGTTTTATTCTCAAATAGGTCAGCAAAATCAAGGGGAAAGTCATGTAAGATCGTATCATGTGATGTAGGTAACCAAGAGGAAGCCTCATCCTGTTTAGCAGAAATACCTTTTCCAATAAGTGTGACCTTGCTAGTAGTACAACCTAGACCAAGATTCTTTAATTGTTTTTCTAGAATGATGGGTTCTAGCAAACCATTGTCATTTTTTCCTAGCTTCTCATTCCTTTTATATCCCATGATTTTCATCAATTACAAGTATTTTTTATCATCCTCCATGGGAAGAATAGGGAAAGGTCACTCTTCTTGATAGAGGAGTTTAGAGATATCTTCCTCATTGAAAACTTCTTGATTCAAGTCCCCCCATTTGGTGAAGGTAGTAGCTGCCATTTTGATTGTTTTGGGTTCTTTGGTGCTATATGTGGGTTTCCCATGAGATTGAGGAGAAATAGGTAACTCTCCTAAGACAAAGGTTTCTTTCAATAGCTTTTAGTTTCCAAAACCATCATCTTGGATCACTACTTTGACCTCAAGAATTCTCTACACAATGGGTATTTTTGTTGTTGAGGTAAAGGCTAGGGAAGTTGGGTCATCATTTTTTGGTATTTGGGGGATTTAATAGAACTTTGCTTCAAGAATTTGTAGTAGTAAAAAGGCTCAGGATCTCCATCCATAGTGATTTATTTTCCTTTGAAAGGAAACTTTACACATTGATGATAGGTCTAGGCCACAATTTTTAGAGCATGGATCTATGGTTAGACAAGTAGGATGTTATAGGGAAGATCAAGATCAAGCACTTGGCATGTAGTTTCTACAATAAGGGGTCCCACTTGGATGGAAAGGGTAATGATTTCTTCTGATACCCATTCTTGGTTGTCATATTCTTTGTTGGTGGTACTCTTTGCTTTCTCAATAACATCTTCTGAATAGCCTAGATATTTGATCAACTAAAGGGTACAAATGTTCATAAGAACACCTCCATCTACCAAGACTCTTTTGACCTTGTTTTAATGAATGATAACCTCAAGGTGTAAAGCACAGTTATGAGATGGTTGTGATGGTAGGTCTTTCTCGGAGAAGGTGAGAAGATGGTTGGTGATATGACTTACCATAGCTTGAAAATAATTAGTATCAATATTCTCGGGAACAAATGACTTAGACAAGTCTTTTTCCATTATTTTCCTATGTGTGGAGGATAACCTTAAGAGTTATATGATGGATATCTGTGTGGGGGTCTACTTAAGTAGATCTAGAATATTATACTTGCTAGGATTAGATATGGGAAAAGTAGGCTGTGTCCTAGATTGAGTGGGACTCCTTGAACGGTTATTTTTCCACATTGTGTGGTGACTCCACATTCTTCAATGGCTCTTTTGATGGTGACAACAATAATGATGTTATCATAGGAAGCCACTACATTGAAATAGGTATGTTGCACATTTGTGTAATCCTTAGCTTTTTCATTGTTGTTTTCTTTGTTATGATCCGGCATATGGTTTTTGTATATCTTCAAATCTTGATTACCAATTGGTACCTCAATAGATATGGTATCATTCTCTATGAGATACTGAATGATATTCTTAAGTTTCATACAGTTTGTTATTTTTTGTCCTTTTATTTTTGTGAAAGTCGGAGATTGTGGTTGTTGTACCAAGATGGTTTCTCTTGTGGTTCTTGGTAGCTTTCAAAGTTGAGAAGTGCTATCAGATTTGACTCTACCAATTTCTTCATGATTGTTTCGATGGGTTCTGTTGACTATGTTTACTTGCATTTGGGATAGTTGTTCCTATTAGTGGTTCACCATTGTTGCATGTTGATGTTATTGATGTGATTATTTTGAGGAGGTGTTGTTTATTGTGCCATCAGTTGGATGTTGGAAACTTGATAGTTGTTGGGTCTAGGAGCATTTAGTAGGACCTTAGCATCTACCACACTGTCATTTGTTACATTTTTGTTCTTTGTTGAGACACGAGGTTTCTCATTTAAACTTGTTGATGGTCAATTGGAAGCTTGAGTATTTCCTTGTGAGATTAGAGCTCTTTCAATGTTAAGGGCTCTAGGGACAAGCTCATCATATGATGTGATACATTTCATTTTCAAGTGGAAAGATAACTCGAGGTCTAGATTGGCTATGATGATTCCCAATTGTTATTCATTAGGAAGAGGCCACTTGCTTTTACTAGCTCTCTGTCTCCACCATTGCAAGAAATTAGAAAAAAAATCTCCTTTGTTCTATCTAAGAGTAAATAGTTCTTCTAGACTGACATCCATGTCAAGATTAAAGGTTAAGTGATCAATGAATTTATCAGTGATTTCTTGGAAAGTATTGATGGCAAGAGGTAGATGAGAAAAGCAATCCATTGTAGGACCTATTAAACTTCAAGGGAAGAGGAACATTAGATATGAATCATTGTAGGCTACCTTCATACAAATTATTTTAAATTATTTGATATGATTGAAAGGACTTCCTCTCCCTTTGTATTTGTCAAATTTGGGGATTTCAAATCTAGGAGGGAATGGTACCATTGCAATGTTTTGATCAAATGGACAAGGAAATAGATTTTGTGTGTGGGGTTTATTTGCCTTTACCAGTTGAAGGTCTTGTATTTCTTGTGATATCACCTTGAACTGTGATGCTAGATCATGTTGCGAGTTTGGTGGAGGAACATATGGTGGGATAATGGATGATTTAAATGTAGTATTTTGATATGATAAGGTGTTGTATGGGGTGTATGGTGGAGTGAGATTATGTGAAGGTGATTATGGTACTGATGTATATGTTCCTAACACGTTTGAGTTGATGTTATATTGAGGATTATAGTAGGAACTCAGTTGGTATTGCTGTTGTTAGACATACTATTGAGCAAGTAAGGCTTGATGTTGTTTTGCTGCTAGGGCTTGCTATTGTGCTTTCTATTGTTACTGGGTCACTAGGGCTTGTTGTTGGGCCTATAGTTGTTGTTGTGTGGCTAAGGTTGCTTCTAGGCTTGATGTTGTTGTTGTGTTGTTCTAAGGTTTCTTGCTCAGCTTGGTGTTGTTGTTGTGCTAAGGCGGCTTGCTGAGATTGATGTTGTTGTTGTGCTAAGGCTGCATGTTGAGCTTGATGTTGTTGTTGTGCTAAGGCTACTTGTTGAGTTTGATGTTGTTGTTGTGCTAAGGTTGCTTGTTGATGTTCTTGTTGTGCAGCTTGATGTTGTTGTATAGCTCGTTGGTAAGCCTGTTGTGCTTGTTGTAAAGCTAGGACATGTTCTTGTAATGTAGGATTAGATGGTTGGGACATCTAAGATGAATTGGGGATGCTGATGTTTTGAGTGGATAGCGGATTGTTGATGAGAGGTAGAGGGTTCCCTTGATTTAACATTCCTTGAAAGTTAATAGATAAAGATGGAGGAATGTAAGTTTGAGGTCCTGATTGATTTGGCATGCCAAAGGGGATAGTGGGAACTGATGAAGATGATGTCATTAAATTTTGTGATGGAAATGACACACTAGGACCTTGAGTCCATTGATTAAAAAGATTTCCTTGTCCTATGCCTTGAGGATTGCCTTGTGCCAAAGATGTAAATAAGGGATTCATGATCAAGGTGCTTCCTAGGTTAACAAAACTTGTAACCAAGGGATTTTTTTTAGGTAGATTAATAGTGGATGAGGTGGAGATGCTAGATGGCATGGATGAACCCCATGAAGGGTTGGGTAGAGATGTCCCTATTTTCATTAAGGGTTGGCTCTGTTGTATGGTATTGAAATGCCCTTGTGTGTTATTTTGAGATGGTTGGTTTATACTACTTTGAGTGATGGTGGGTACACTTGTAGTAGTCATGGGTATGGATGAAGAAGGGTGTCCCCGATATGTCAAAGTGGTTGTGCAATAATGAAGTTCAAGAGGTGTGTATGGCTATTTAGGATCTTAGGGAACTGGAGGATCACCGAAGGTAGGTGTCCAAGTGGTTTTTGGAGGTGGAGGGCTAGTGTTAAGGGTACCCACAAGTGTTCAACTTTCAAATGGTGAAGTGTGACCAAAGTCTTTAGCAACACTGGTTGCAAGACTAGGAAAAGATGTTTGATTTAGCCCTAGCGAAGGAGTTGCGAAGCCTTGTGTCAAGTTTTGTGCAACAAAGGATGGGGAAATTGGAGCTACATTTTCAAAGGCTTGATGTTCCATAATTTATTCCCTAGTAAGCTCAAATGGGTTATGTGTAACATCTTCAATCTCATATGGTCTTGAAGGAGATGACAATTGTTGTGATGGGGTAACGTGAATCCTAGGATCAAATTCTAAAGGATTTGGATCACTTGAGGTAAATGTAATTTTTTTTTTCTCCATGATTATCTTGTGTTGTGATCTTGTCCTTACCATAAATTTTGTGTCACCTATGGGAGAGTTGTGTTATGATTTTAGATGTTTGAACTCTCTAGTTGAATCAAATCAAGGTAAAAAGGATGCTCTAAGTCTTTTCAGAGAAATGATGATAATGGGGGGTGAAAATATGGGTGATGTGGGAAGTGATCTTTGCAAAAATTTTGGGACAACACTTTTTACTTGAGTTTGATGTTTTAATGTTAAGATAAATGATGCTAATGAACTTGGAAATATTTAGAGTAGACTCATGACCTTCAAGATAAACTAGTTCAAAGATGATAACTAACTTAGCTAAGTGCATGGAAAAGGATATATTTCACATACAAATGTAGCTAAGTTAGAGGGTTGATTTTATTGATATATGTCCAAGTCTAAAGTGTTGGTGTTTTTGAATGGTTTTACAAAGTTTGATGAAGTGAATTTGGATTTTGATGAAGGGTTGGATGAAGGTGTTTTGACCCAATGTTGACTAAGAGTGCACTTTCGTTTAATTAGACCATAGTGGTGAGAATGATGCTAGACATCTAAAGTGCTCAAATCCTAAAGACCCAATGTTGAATTAGATGAGAGGATAGATGTGTAAACTTATTCAGTTCCTCCTAGCTTGGTCATAAAAGTTTCTCAACAAGAGGTTACAATTGCAATAAAGTATCAATTCCCACTTCCTACTAAACATTGAATTGCTATACCTGAGTCTATAATGACGACAAGTAGATCCTTCCCTATAGATTTTTATCTTGTAATGGATCATTTAGAGGGGTTCAAAACCATGAAAAGGACCAATGTTTTAGATAGGTTGATTATCTTGAAAAAAAATTGGGTTTTGACTCATAAAGAACTTGTACATATCTGGATGTTGCCTCAATGTGCATTCATAAAAGTTTATAAACAATTTTTTTTTGTTGAGGTATACTGTTGAAGTACAATTTTTTATTGCTTTTGAACTAAGATGTCTCAATTTGAAGTGACAACCAGTAGACCTTATCTTGGGGATTCTAATTTTGCATGAGATCATTTAGAGAAGTTTAATATCATGAAAGGACGATATTTATTGCCATGTAGGTGGTGGTAATATGGGCCTTTCAGCCACAATATCAGCTTGTTCTTCTTCTTCGTCTATGACATGGGCTTTGTTTCTCCACTAAGCGGGTGTTTCTTTCATTTCAAAGGTAATGTTTCTCAAACTGTTGATTATATCCATTTTTTTCCCTCAATGAATTCCAAGTTTGGTTGAATGATAGTACTGGTAAGATCAGGTTGTTTAATGGGAGTGATCGGTCTCTAGATAGTCATGTTTGGTTCAATTGTGTCAATTTATCTTGCTTAATGAATGGATTTTACCACAAACACTCATCTTGATTAGGTTTTCAAACTAAATGTTTATGTCCAAAACATCATAACTTTCAGAATGTCCATTTTGTGAAAATCACGAGGTTGAAGCCATAATTGCCTATGTTGTCTTTGGAAGATATGGATTTTGAGATAAGTAGAGATATTTAGAAATCGCTAAGGATAGAAACCCTTAGGACAAGCAGTAATATCAAGGCTAATTCAAAAGGTATCCATATTTATGCCAAAGTGTTTGAATTTTGGAAGAGATAATGAATGTTTTTTTTTGTATCATTTTGGAATCAAGCATTGTATTAAACTAACTCACAATCATTGACAATCTTAGGTTTGAAATGACTATACTTGTTGAATCCCCACTTCAATTTCTCCAAACATTAACCAATGTGAATAGTTAGAGATTTGGAAACATTGGCTCCCCTTCATGACACACACTTCTCGAGACCACCAAGTCTCAAAATCCTTAAAATCTAGAGATCAAAAGGATTTTTTATTTCTACAACTGAATAGTAAGAATGTGGGGCAGCTTTAGAATAACCATTCTTGCACCAATAAGTATTAAGGATTTTTGGATTCTAAACAAAGGTTTGTAATAAGTGATTCCACTTTAGGGGGTACCATGATAAACTCCCTCAAGAGGTCTCCCAACCCTTAGAGCAATGGCTTTACACATCAAAAAGGTATTGGGGGAGAGCTATCATGTACCGCATCCCATTGATCACAATTTTTTATTGTAACCACAAATTTATATAGTGGTTTGGAAGAATGGATTTAGTTCATTAGCACTTGGTTCATTCCCTCCTTTTGAAGGAGGGAGGTAGGACCTCTAAAGGTGAAAAATAGCAAGGAAGAACATTCGTAGTTCAATCATCTTTGCTTGCATGAACAAAGAGAGAACACATGCCACGCCTTTCTCTCACACTCGCAAAGGGGTTCAGTTGTAATCCAAATGAAAGATTTAGGTGATTTTGCAAAGTGTTAAGGGATGTTTCTATTTCTCAATATCACCAAATGGCATGAGATAATTGCATATGCATCCACTAACAATGTTGAAAATCACAAAACATAGCAAACAATTGTAAATTTTAATCCTTCAAAGTAGTGATCTGTTCATTTTAAGCACCAAATGAAATATGAAGTTTCCTTGTTCAATTTTAAGCTCAAAGTAAAATTATGATGTGAGGGTTCAATTTTAGTCATGTTTGTGTGTTCATCTTAAACCCGAAAAATAATGATGAGCGTTCAATTTTAACCAACTTTGAAGATGAATTTTAAGCCCAATTGAAAACTAGTTGGTCCTAAGATTGTAAGTTTTAAAACCCAATGGAAATTTAGTTGTCCTAAAGCATAAAGAAGAAACATGAATGTTGGGTTATAATTGCCCCAAAGCATTTTAACGCTTGTGACAATTAAAGAATTCAAGATAGGGACTCTTTCTTTACTTTAGATCCATGTATTTCAACCTACTAAACCCTGTTATTCTAACAAGTAGAACATAGTTAGAAGCACATTAGTGATTAGATAAATCAAGGAAATTAAAGCACATGTTGAAAATAAATAAATATAAAATTTCTTACCCTGGTTGGGCATCGCTGAACATGATAACATCGTAGTTTGAAGTCTGGGCGTCACTTTGGTGAAAATGGGCATCACTCTATAGCAGAAATAGTGAGCATGATAGCATCGAGATTTAATTCAATGTCACTGCTCATAGTAGAGTCGTGTTTTAAAATTTATGGGTCTTAATTTAGTGAAGTTGGGTGTCATTGTTTGAAATTTTTGATAACTCCATATTAAATCAATGTTGCTATATTTAAATTAGTGTTGGTGCATTTAATCAACTTCAATGTTTCAAATTGCAATGGCATCATTATATGGCGATGATCTTCAAAGTGTATCATTATTTGTAGTTTGAGCGTCGTTGTATCCTACAAAATAGTAAACAAATGGAATTTGAGCTAAAAACTGGTTAAATTGACAGTTTCCCCTCCCTCTAGCGCTAGAATGTACGATGACAATTATCAGTGTGGGTTGATTACGCTTGATCCATGATGAATTGAAGCACAAAGTTTGCAATTAAACTTGCATCTACCAAACAAGATCATTCAAATTTAAAATTTAAACTAAGCACTTAATTGAAACTGAAAGTTGCAAACTACAAAAATAGTTAAATTCCTACTCTAACCCATTTGAAACTTATCTTGTTTTGGAATTGGTGTCGTGTTGATGTGAAATGACGACCCTTTCCCAATCTCATGATTAGTGAGTCTATTTTAGTCGATTCAATGGAAGAGAATAAATTAAACCATTGTGATTAATGGATGAAAACCTAGTTTATGCTAAATTAAACATGATGCAAGCTAAGTTAGCATGATTTTATGCTAAAAATGAACTAATTGTGAAATTGCTAAGCTAATCTAAGCTAATTCTAAGCTAAAATATGGAAACCCTAATTCATGTACAAACTAAGATGGATGCATGGAAGCCATTAATGGATCCTCTAAGCTATTATGCAATTAAAATTAACTAAAAAAAGATAAAAGTGAGTGAAAGATGAGTGTGAGTGCATATGAGATTCAACAACATAAGTTTTCTCTTAGTGATGGATCCATTTGTCTCCAAATAGTGCTTTATTTATAGGAGAGCAAATGAGAAATGGAGATTTGAGATAAAAAAGATCAATCAATAGTCGACGATGAAGTGAAGAAGATGCATGGATCATGGATTCTCATCAATGGATGAGGATGAATGATAGGATTTAATCAAGGATTCACATTTGCTTCAAACAAACACACATTTGACCTATACACATAGGTCAAAGATGACTTTCTCAAGAGGTTTAAAGGTTAAAAATTGCATTATAAGCTAAGTGAAAATATCCCTTTTTCAAATGATGGAGGAATAAGAATATTCTTTGGAATATTCATTTGGGTGAGGAAAAGGGTTTTTTGCAAATTAAATTAAAGTTTTAATTGTGAAAAAAGGGGATAAGGAATATTCCCCTTTTAGAGGAAAATTAGTTTAATTGCTAATTAAACAATATTTAATCATGCAATAAGGGGATTTGGAGGAATAAAGTGATATTTATTAAATTAAATTAAATAATTTAATAAATGGGGTGGGGAGAGATTTAATTAACTTAGAGTTATTAAATTAAATAAGACGACTTAGGGAATTAAATTAAATGTTTTGATTTATTTAATATAATAGGATGAAATGTTAGCATAAAAAGGGATGAATTAACCTGATTTTGATGAATTAGGTTAATGGGAAAAAATGATGCAATTAATTAATTAGCTAGGTAATTCAATTAATTAAATGAAAAGAGGATGGGTTTAAAGAGGAAATGAAAGTAAACCTGTTTCAAGTGTATGGTATCATTTAGGACATTTTTAGTGTCTACAAATATAATCAAATTAAATATATTTTAAATTATACTTTTTGGGAAGCTTATAATAAGGACGACATGCTTACAAATAATTTTTTTAAAATTAATTCATTTTATCACCCAAAAGGTAAATCAAAAGTGGTTTTTTATCAGCATTTTGATAGGTGTAAAGGAGACTCTATTATTGGTATGGTTTAAAAATAGTAGGGTTCTATCCAAGGAGGTTTGATTTGAGGTGGTTTGATCAAACCCTTCAATTAGAATCAGTTAAATGGAACTTTTTAAGGCTTAAATCATTATATTTTCTAAAAATATATGATTTTAGCAAAAATCAAGATGTCCCAAAAAGTGTAAACCACTATTGTGGGATCACCAAGGGGGAGTGGGAGAGAGAGAGATGGGGGGAGAGTTGGAGAGTGGGAGAGAGGGAGAGAGGGAGAGAGAGTGTGAGAGAGAGGCAAAGAGAGTGTGTGAGAGAGAGCAAGAGAGGGAAAGATAGTGGGAGAGAGGAAGAGAGAGAGAGAGGGAGAGAGGGAAATACAATGGGAGAGAGGGAGAGTGTGTGTGAGAGATGTTGATTCCCAAATCAACCGATGCAATGAATCCTTAAAATAACCACTTTCTAATATTTAGACTTAAAGATGGATTTGGAAAACGAACAAGATTAAGTGAAAGATTGAAATCTCCTACACTTCTAGCTCTGTTAAACCAAGGTGGGTCTCCCTAATAGTATGCTTACAGATACTCTTATGTGTCAAAGTACCTAGTATACTATAAATAGATGATTCTCCTTTAGATGCTTAATAGACACAATACCCTGAAGGCTTGGTTGACCTCTAAAGTAATGCCTAATTTAAACATGAGAGATGTAATTCATTAAACTCCTCACACAATTAAAATGAGATCATCATGGAAAAAACAAGCGCTTAAGTGGCATAAAATTTAGAAAAATCAGAGTTATGCAACTTGACGTAAAAATTTGAATAAGTTATCTATATTATTTCAAAAATATGTAAGAATAGAATCTATAGAAAATTGAATTTAGTTTCTAAACTACTAGGTTTGTTTAAAAAGAAAATAAATCTATTTGGTGAAAATTTGAAATTTCAATGCAATAGTACTTAAATTTTAGGGAAAAAATAAGAAGTAGGTGTCTGTTTGACCACCCTAACCACAATAAAATGATAATATTTTTTATAAGATTTTAGATATAAGTAGAGGACTCATGTCCTGATGTGATGCATATTTTTTGTAATTTGTTTCCAAATAAATAATTAATTATGAATTTTTATTACAACTTTTAGAAAATATAAAAAATTGTATGTCGACCACCTTAACTTGGTCAAAACTTCATGAAATTCAATTTTTATTTTTTTAATCCTATAGTATGTGAAGCATAGAATGTGACACATGTTTTGGATTCAAAAAATGTGATACTGTTTGAAAGCTATAGATATTTTTCAATCAACCTATCAATCAACACTTTAGTCATAATTTGAATAGAAAATGAATAATAATTACTTATTAAATTCAAAGTAAAGCATAATTTATATTGGTGGAAAGCTGAGAATCTCCTTTAAAAAACCTTTTCATTTCATCAATTTTGGGTAAAAAAAAAGTTGTCAGCCACATACCCATCATATTGCCACTTTTTGGCCCATCATGATCCTGCACATACCCAACATTAAGAGACCAATTCCATATCACAGGGTTGAGTCATCTAAACCATGTAATGTAAAACCTAACACAACATTCAATCTGTCATAATTAAGCCTATCAGATGATGCATTATACCATTGATACTAGCAACTAAACTAGCCATACTTAGCAATCCTAGCACAAAGCTGCATAAACCTCCATTTGTGTTACTAAAAATTAACTCATTCATTGTATGAGAGTAATAACATCAAACAAACATATAGGGAAAGAAAAGAAGCTAAATAATAACAATATTTGATTACTCATATTCAAAATTTATGGAATGTGAACAATGGAGACAACTAGTTTAGAATAATATGTCATTTACATTCCACTATGACTATAATATAATTACATTCTTTATTACAAAGCTTAGACCAATCCAGAAACCTAAAAAAACTAGCATTATACATTTGAACCCTTGTTACAAAAGTGTTCTCATGAAAACCAAAGATGTTCCACCTCAAAACAATGAGAAGAAGAAAGAATATATAGAAGAAGGAGAAACCCTAAAACTATATCTGTAGTTGATACTTGGATCCATTCTTCTTCGTTGATCTGTAACTTCCTTTGCTTCCTGAAGAAATTTCAATCTGCTCCCAAATTCATGCATCTTGCATTTGATTCCCTTCTAATAGAAAATATTCCCCATAATGATGACCTTCTTCATCCATGCCTTGTTGTTGAAAATATCAACCTTAAATGAAAGAACAAAAATCTTCATGAGAGTCTTTCAATCTTTATTTTGTTTTTCTCTGCAGATGAAAATATTTTGTCTTATATGGTGAAATACCTTTACTTCACTTCACCATTCTGTAGAAAATCCATTTACCCATTTCCTGTCTACTTTCACCTTTACTCTACAACAACAAAAAAAATCTTACTAGAAAGGTTCTCATTTTTACCCTAAAAGTGAAAATACTCAACTTTCTCATGAAAGCCCTTTTACTCACTTTTATTTTGCTGCACAACATGAAAAATATTTATTATGAAAAGGCCTTTAAGTTTATTTTGTTTTTCTGTACTTCACCCAACAAAGTAAAATGCTTATTTTACTTTGAAAATTGTATTTAAAACTCTTACATTTAAAAATGTGAAAACCCCTTTTACTTGGACAACACTTTGCTTTTAGTTTTTAATGCCTCCAACTTTAAAACCTTTCTCTCAGGCAAATAGATGTTACCAACAACTTTCAACTATTTTAATATTTGAAAGCATTTAAAAAAAAATTCATCGGGCTATAAAATATTTTCCTCATGCCTTTTATTTTTCACCACATATTCAAAATATTTTCTTTTAAATAGTTAAAAAAAAGCCCAAAAATCTTTATCAAGCAACATTTTAAATTTTGATGTTCTACCTTTAAAAATTCTCCTTAGGCCCACCATGTTTTCCCCGCACCCCCACATCTTTCCTTTCATGACATCACCATCCTACATGGGCTGGCGGGCATACCACAAAACAACAAAGTGAAATATTTTTTAAAAGTCTCAAAACATTATTTTGGAGATACCAATCCCCATACCCCCGCTACTCTCCAGTGATGTCATCACAAAGACACTCGGGCTAGTAGGGAATAGTGGAGATGTATCCATGTTTCTGCTTCGAGACCTAACCATTGATGATCTTTTTTCTCTAATTCCTCTTCACACTTCTGCAACTCTTGGTTATGGCGATGTAGCATTTCCTCAAATAATTTTGATACATTTTCATTACAAGTGCTAACTGCCAGTACAAAATAAACATATGCCAGATTTTCCCACTCCATTGAGCCTTTGAAAAAAGATATACCATGGAGCCTCCTATTTTATTTGAAAAATTTCCCTAAAATATCAAATTGACACTTTCAACTAGCACAATGGCATCGTCATTTTATTTCAAATAGCTATAGAGTGATACCAATTCCTACAAGAAATTCCAACATGAGAACTCTTCACATTTAATTCATTTGTGCAACATTACTTTTGCTTGAGCTATCCATCTTCTTTAGTTCCATTTTGCCAATCATATAGAGAATATCTGGTGTTCCTTTATCCACCTTAACTCATCCCCAATACAAGATCATTGCAACTGGGTCTCATTCCAATCTCAAACTGCATTAATAGGATTTGACATACGTCCACATAATGAGGAAACCCTAATATCCTACTCTTTCCTAATTGATGGAAGAAATCCCTACACAATAGGCATCACATACAAAGATGTTTCCTGTTGCATTGAAATTTCATTTATAATGCCATGTTGGCCTCCATTCTAGCAAGCATGGTTGTGGTCCTTTGCAATAGAAAGGTCTCTAAGACATGCACCAAGCATTCTAGAATGCACTTCGTAATTGGTTGAACCTACTCCTTTTCACAACATGCTTGAGCTTAATTCAATTGAATTTACATGTATGAGGTGATTGTGTCTAAGGTTATGGAATAATCTATTTTTTTATTCTATCATTCATTTACCCTTGATATAGAACAATACACACCCGAGCTCAATACAATAGATCTCAAGTTTTGCTTCCATGAAGAAAGGTAGAAAAAGAAGGAAGGAGGATAGGTGGGATGACGAAGATGGAAAAAGAAGGAAGGTGGTGAAGGAGTGGAAGAAGAAGAAGAGAGGAGGTGTGGAGATGAAGGGAGAAATGAAAAAGGAAGGAGTGAGGAAGAAAGGATGGAAGAGGGAGCGAGAATGAAGAATTCGAGGAGGTGTTAATGCCTCATCCTAGCTCTGGGGATGGGATCCCCCATTGTGATCCCACTAGTTAAGAGCTCCAGTCAAAAGCGCACAGTTACCAACCAAAAAAAAAAAATCTATCGTAACAAATAATAATTCTTAAAACTCAAGTAAATGGATATCCATTATGAATGGATGTTGATTTCTTTATTATAGGTTATTCACTTGCACAAGCAGTTTTATATATTAATATATAATATATATAATAGAATATTAATATATAGTATATAATATATAAATATATATAATAAATTAATATAATATTAAAATATATATATAATATATATATATATATATTATGACATATAATAATTCATAACATTAAAGTAAATGGATATCCGTTTTGTAAGTTATATATAAAAAAAATGGGACCATTTTGAGTGTTTCAACAATCCCTACATTCTTTATGTTGTGAAATTCTCATGCTTTCTATCTGCATTAGACAAAAAATTTCTTTTGAAAGGTTCTCTTACACTTTTTTTATAATTATAATTATTTGTGTGTATTTTTTTGTTTGTGCAGTGGGGAGCAACAATCATCATAAGAGAAAAGGTAAAAGGAAAATAACAATAGATGAAATTGAAGCATATAAAGAAAAATATAGAGAAAGTCATAGGAAAAGAAGACAAGGTATGAAAAATATTCAAATTGAAGCTTCTTCTGCACTGTTAAATGTTAATTCAAGTGAAAATGAAATATAAATTGAAAATATTGAACATCATATTGAAATTGAAAATGTGGAAAGAAATGAAAATGTGAACAACATTGAGAATGAAAATGTTGTTGAAAATGAAATTGTTATTGAAAATGAAAATGTCAATTGAAAATGAAATTGTTATTGAAAATATTGAAAATATTGAGAATGAAAATGTTAATAACATTGAACTTGAAAATGAACCTTATGTAACACCTAATTACAAGAGAACCCCTAAATGGTTGGTTGAAATAGATGAGAACATAATTGATAATATTGAAGGAAAAATGTCACAATGAACGGTTCATTTGTGGGCTACAAAAATTTTCAATGAATTCTTTTCCAATAAGACATTAACTGAACAATGTCAATTTTTTGTGCAATTACTTAAGATTTACAAAATGAGACCATTATTAAAAAAAATGAAGATTTGTATCACAAAAAAATCATTAAAAAAAGTCTTATTATAAAAAATATTTTTAATGCTCTAGCCTCTATTGGAAAGACTAGTAAGGAAAAAGATAAAAGGGTTGCTCATAGATTGATCACAACCTCACTAGTAAGCCATCATTTTAGAAAGGCTCATTTAATGAAACAAACTTGTATTGATTTAAACTTAAATTGTAAAACATTGAATAAAGTACTCTCAAGAAGAGGAAGACTCGATAGTCCTCTTCAAAATGATATGTGGGATTTTAGAGGGAGGCTTCCACGTGTTGATAAGAAGCTAACCAATAATGTAAAGATGAAAATTGAACAATTTTGGAACTCTCACTCTAGAGTATCACTAAATGTAAAGGATGTTTTAAAGTTATGAATTGGTAATTGAGATCATACACCGCATCCTAAACATTTTTTAGAATGTAGCCAAACAATCTTTTCAAGAACATTCAAATTTTCAAATCTCACAAAGGGATTTTGAGTCTTGCAAGCCATTTTATTGTGTACGTACTAATATTCGTTATACATGTTGTAAAGACCATGTTGAGTTTTCAATGTATCGTGAATTATTATGCCATATTCATTCTACTATGCATACTGGCGAAATTTTGTAGCAGTGTCATGTAGTGCAACTTCCCAAGTCATCCAGGGAGTTGTTAGATTCATTTTTATACATTAGAGGTGATGGTTGATTATTTTATAGAAATGATTGTTTAAATGAAACATGTTTGTAATGTGGTGGTTTAGTGAAGTTTTTAACATTTTTTTATGAGGGAAGTGATCATGATTTTGGTAACAATATTGTTGAGAGAAAAGGTTTGAGACAATCAAATACACGTTGAAGAGTGGAGGTGAAGGTTCTAGATGCAAGTTGGTTGCAAGAGAGATAAGTATTGCTGATTTTATTTTTTATTATAAGAAAAATATTTTCTATAAGTATGCAAGACACAACCACAGGTCAGAGTGGTTGGATTTGCAACTCATGATGTGTAAAGACTCTTTCCCCATTGGAACTATTGTATCTATATTTTATTTTGCTAAAAATTACATAGTGCAACCACAAAATGAAGTTCAATCGCAATATTATAATTCTATTCAAATTGTTATTTTTGTCCACATACCATATAGATATGACCCTAATAGTGCAAAAGAGGATAGGAAGATAATCAGGGAGCACCATTTTTACATGAGTGATGATAGATCTCATTCATTTGAGTTTGTACAACATTTTTTTAAAACTTTTTTTGAGTTCTTGTTGGAAAAAGGAATTGCAATGGGTCAACATCTGATTTGGTTAGATAAATGCACATGGAAATTCAAGAATGATCACATGTTTTATTGGTTGAGTAGGATGCATATAGAGAGGGGTGTGCCACACATTTGGAGTTTTTTCAAAGTTGGGCATGGAAAAGGTGAGCATGATGGTACAAGTGCATGTGTGAAGAGAGCTTTGGTTAATGAACAAATGAAGATCATCAGTGGTGCAACATTCAATGATGCACACTCTATTATTGATTGTTGTAATTATTCACTATCATGAGGAGGGACACTTGATGAACACAAGTGTGTAGGTTCTTTTGGCTGGTTAAGGAGGGAGCAATGGGAGACAAAATGGAATGTCAAACAATTCAAGATTCTTCAAAGATGCATTTAATTTGAAACTCAGATGCGGGTGCAAGGAACATATGGACATGAGAGATGACTTGTTTTTGTCAAAATTGTATTCAGTGTGATTGGGATCAATGCAAGTAAAGTGAGTGGGTAGATACATAGATTCCACAATACCTAACCCATTTATTTGTAGCATAATCCTCATTAGAAGATGTAATGGAAAGTACACTTGACTACGACCATCTTTCAGATCTTGTACAACCAGGACATGTTTATGCAGTTTTAGTACCATAGGAGAATGAAGAGGGATTAGACTATTAGTTAGCATGATGTGTACAGGTAAAGAAAAAGCTAACACAACTGATGACATATGATGATGGGTTCATGTATCCTACAGGTTCAGTTGTTTCTTGAACTTGGTTGCATTACCATTTCATCATTGTTTAGGTTGTTTAGAATAATATAGATTTATTATCATTGGTACATTTTGACCCAAATTTTGACGAACGTTCATCAAAATTTTGATGACCGTTCGTCAGTATTATTTCATCACAATTTCGACGATATTTGAAACGTCAAAATTCCAACCCAACCTCAATGTATTCTAAGCATCTTTTCTAGTTTTCATAACCATTTTATCACCATTTAGTTTTTTTAGTATAATATAGATTTGTTATTATAATTATATTTAGATGTTGATTGAACCAACAATTTTGTTGATGTTTTTTGAGCTTCTCTTGCACTCTTAGGATTTTTCACCTAAAAGGAGAGAGATAGAACACCAAGACCAAAATTGTGGTGGTTCACTCAAATAGAGGATTGTATGATGTATGTATGATTAAAGGAATTTTTTTAAATGCAACTAAATGATGTAATCGACTGATTATTAATGCAAAACCCATGAAATATGCAATGTTTGAAAACACAATGAGGTATGCAAAAAGCTTGAAAGAATGAACAAAAATGCAAATGAAACTAAATAGAAAGTTGTATTTCAAAAGGAGTGTACCAATAAAGCTAAAGATGAATGGAAAACACTTTGTAAATTTGGTAAATTTGACTTTTATGCTGACTAGGACTCATTCGCTACCCATGGCGAATCAGTCCCAAGTTAGGGTTTTCTACCTGAAAAATGGTTTTTGTTTACTGGGTATCTGGATTTGCATCTAACTCAGAAATTCACCTCATGGGGGACTCATTTTCCACCCATGGAAAATCAGTCCACTTTCAAATTTCCACAAACTTAGATCTCATATCTGCACCTTGACACCCATACAACACTTTTTGATGGAAACCCGAATTGGGATCTTAAAAAATTCTTGCAAAACAACTTAAAATTGGTTGTCTATTGGGGGGTTTTCCTTGGTCAAACCCATAATTGGATAATAAAACCTTGAATGAACAAAAATATGCATAAAACCCTAGTCTTAAGTGTGTTAAAGACTAGAAAAATCTGAAGTATGATAAAATCCTATTCTGTTGTGCTAGAATAATATGTGCAAAGGTGATTTGAATGATGCAAGACTTCAAACCTAGAAATCCTACAACACATAAAAAATGGAGATAAAGGACATGAAAATGGAATGTAAATGAAATGCAAACCTTAGTTTGAACTAGAGAGAAAATGGAAGATGGAATAACTTTGAAAACAAGTCTTTAGGTGTGATTTGATGGCTAGTTGAATCTCCTCAACCTAGATTTCTCCATGATTCATCATAGGAATCCATCATCAAATCTTTGAAATGTTGAATATTTAGTGAAGAGTGAGCTTCAAGACCTGCAAAAACCCCTAGTTTGTTGCCCTAAAACTTCAACCTTGCTAATGAAACTTGTTGTGGAAGACTTGACCTTAGAACTTTATTTTGTAAAATGACCAAGAGATATGAAAAAATAACTTAAAATGAGTATTTATAGCCATCAACACCTATTTTTTTCATTATTTAGACCTAAGAGGTTGACACCCATTGTAAAATTAAGTTGCATTGATTGATTTCCTACTCAAATTTAAATTTTTCTTCAAAAGGGACTCATTTGTCACCCATGGTGAATGGATCCCACCAGAGGGGACTCGTTGTCCCAAGGTGGCAAATGGGTTCCACTAGTGGTTTTTGAAGGTGGGTTTTTGGGATATGAATGAATTAAATGTTGTTTGTTAGGATTTAAGTAATTTCTCAGATGAAATGGGCCTCTAGATAAAAAATAATGGGTCTTAGGGGCCTATAAATGTTGTTTTTAAGGATGAATGATGTAGGGGTACTCAAAAGTGGGTCCAAATTAAGCGTGAAATTGTCTCTTTTCTTAAGAGTGTCCAATTTTCTACACCACATTTCTAAAAAGCTTATTATAATATAGTTTCAGTTGTTTCCAGAACTTGGTTACGAACATATATGATTAGAAAAAATGGCATACCTGAATTTGAAGACTATGATAAAAAAAATAAAAATCTCATGTATTAGCACCTTGCTATAGCAACAAAAGTTATTGAGACATCATACTAGACCAAAAGAAAAAGGAACTATGGAAAATTAGTAGTTTTGATCATGAAGCATTATTGGAAACTCTGAAGGTAAGAGATGACCCTTCAGACACACTTGAGTAGTGTATCATTTGTTGTATGGGATAGGTATGATATTGTTCATCACATTTTGATATTATTTATCTACTAAGGTTCATTATTTAGGTTGTTAAGAATAATATAGATTTTTTATTTTAAGCATATTTTATAGTTTGCATTACCAATTCATCATCATTTAGGTTGTTTAGAATAATATATTTTTTTTAGTCTAATCATCTTTTCTATTGTGACAATATATATTTGTCATTTGAAGTATATTGTGATGTTCTTGGCATGATTGATTATGGAGCTGCTGCAACAATAGATAACTCTGATCCTTTGGGAGAGGTATGAGATAGATTAGAATAATATAGATTTTTTATTCTAAGCATATTTTCTAGTTTTCATTACCAATTCATCGTCATTTAGGTTGTTTATAATAATATAAATTTGTTACTCTAAGCATCTTTTATATTGTGACCATATAGATTTGTAGGTGATCCCATAATAGTGGTTTACACTTTTTGGGACATTTTGATTTTTGATGAAATCACATATTTTTAGAAAATATAATGATTTAAGCCTTGAAAATTTCCATTTAAAGGATTCCAATTGAAGAGGGTTTGATCAAACCAACTTAGATAAAAACCCCTTGGATAGAACCCTGCTAGTTTTAAACCATACCTATAATAGAATCTCCTTTACACCTATCAAAATGCTGATTAAAAACTAGTTTTGATTTAACTTTTAGGGGATCAAATGAATTCATTTAAAAATTATTTTTTTAAGTATATAGTCTTTATTATAAGCTTCCCAAAAAGTATAATTTTAAATATATTTAATTTGATTATTATTACTTTTGAATGTAGGTTTTTCACTGAAAATCAAGCTCTTTGTTTTGCACATGTGGAAAAAATAGAAGATTATAAAAACATTGAAAAATATCAGTGTACTAGATATTGATGTCCTTGATCCAACAAAAAAAAAGAATTTCGATACATACAAAAATCAATGTTTTAGCTAGTAAATCATGTCTAAATTGTAACTAGTTTGACTTTGAAACTTAATTAAGAAAAAAAATTCAATGAAATTCTATGAAACCAATTCCATGCACTAGATATCATACTTACAAATCTAAATTCAAAAAAATTAGAATTTTATCCTTAATAGAAAAAAAATTATGTGTTAGCTAGTAACGTCACTCTTTAAAAATGGTGTTTACTATTAAAAACTAGTTTTTGAAGGAGATGAAAAAAAAAATGCAATCTAATTCCAATTTTTTTTAAAAATATATATTTATAATCTATAGACAAAATGTCACAAATCACTAGTTTGCATCATCTTCAAATTCCTCATAGTTTAGCCGCTATAGGTGCCCCAAAGTGAAAATTTATTTCAAAAAAATCAGTTGAATGTCCAGTTTGGCCAAAACTTGTAAACCAATATTGTGGGATCACCCTTGTCATTTGAAGTATATTGTGATGTTCCTAGCACAATTGATCATGGAGCTGTTGCAACAATAACCAACTCTGATCCTTTGGAAGAGGTATGTGACATATTAGAATAATATAGATTTGTTGTTCTAAGCATCTTTTCTAGTTTGCATTGCCATTTCATCATCATTTAGGTTGTTTATAATAATATAGATTTTATATTCTATGAATATTTTCTATTATATGTAGTTTAATTGCTACCTTAATGGTTTGTATAGGTACTTGTCACTCCAGAACGTCAACGTTCTACTATTGTGGAAGAGTGTGGCGACTGCAAAGGCAACACATGATCTATTTCCTTCCCCTACTGGGAAATAACTGTGTATTAGGGTCATTTATTGTATTCCTATGTGGCATTTTGTAAATCCTATATTTGCTAACAATTCTTGAATGATAATATCATGTGTATTATGTATACTTTACAACTTATGTGTATAATTTTTCACTTATGATTATTCCAATGTATACTTTATGACCTATGTGTTTTCATGCATATGCTTTGTATTCATGTGTGTAGTTCATGACTTAAGTGTATCTGAGTAAATGATTCACTTATTTAATTACTCACGAGGAGTAAAATGCATTAGAGATATCAAAAACCAAGAGGTTATTGTAGAAGGGTCCCATGTGATCCTATTGACTTAGACAAATTCTTTCTAGATGACATGATTTTCGAGTAATAGCTTGTCAAAGATTGCTTCCTTTTAGCACTTTTAACTCTTAAGGGAAATCGCTGGTCTAATGTAGCTCATAGTGATTCAACATGTTTGGGTGAAAAAGAGGACCAATCTTAATATAAATGTACCCAATTAGACATGTTGGAATAGTTTTTTTGGTCATACAAGTTGCAAAATGAAAGTTGCACCACTTTTCAACTTTACATTGCGTGCATTTGACAACTTTTTCCTCAACTAAAATCTCGTCACCATAGGAAAATGCCTCCAATATAGTAAAAATTGAGAGATTTTATTGTAGAGGGCCCCAACATGATCACATAGCCTCATATGGAGAGTCTGTAAACATCACAGTTCCCGAGTAATAGCTCATCAAAGATTGCTTCCTTTTAGCACTTTGGACTCTTTAGGGAAATCATTGGTCTAATGTAGCTCGGAGTGGTTCGGTGTTTTTGGGTGAAAAAGAGGACCATACCTAGTGTAAAAATACCCATCCAGATGTTTTGGAACAGTCTTTTTGTTTTTACGAGTTGCAGAACGAAAGTTGCACCACTTTGTAACTTTACACTGCTTGCATTTGACAACTTTTTCCTCAATTGAAAACTCATCACCATGGGAAAATACCTTCAAGATAGAAAAAAAAAAGATAGGTTATTGTAGATGGTACCAACATGATTACATAGATTTAGGCAAAGAGTTTGCAAGTGTCATGGTTTCTGAGAAATAGCCCGTCAAATATTGTTGACTTTTAGTAGTTTGGACTCTCAAGGGAAATCGCCGATCCAATGTAGCTCAGAGTGATTCAGAATGTTTGGGTGAAAAAGAGGACCATTTCTAGCATAAATTTAGCCATCTGGATGTGTTGAAATATTTTTTTTGGTCGTACGTGTTGCAAAACAAAAGTTGTACCACTTTGCAACTTTACACTGCTTGCAATTGACAACTTTTTTGTCAAATGAGAACTTGTCACCACAAGAAAAAACTTCTGAGATAGAAAAAACTGAGAGAGGTTATTTTAGAGGGTCCCAACATGATCTCATAGCCTCAAAAGGAGAGTCTATAAGAATCATGGTTTCTAATAAATAGCTTATCAAATATTGTTTCTTTTAGCACTTTGGACTCTTAAGGGAAATCGTCGATCCAATGTAGCTCAGAGTGATTCAACGTGATTGGGTTCAAAAGAGGACCATGTATAACACAAACGTACCTATCAAGAAATTTTGAAACATGTTGATGATGTTTTCTACACAGCAACAACTCAGACAGAATATGAAATCCTATCTCTCTTGAAAGGTAAATCTCTATCAGCAAGCCTCAAGAGATAACCCCAAGGTCTCTAATGTCAGGTCTTGAGAATGCATAAAAAACTTAGTGATACATGTGAAAATGTTGGTAATCACAAAGGGATCTTACTACAAGCAAATACTGAATCTTTAACTTATCAGATCTGGCAATATAATGATACTTCAATCCTAAATATAACTCAGATGATAAAGAAATAACAAAAGATTAGGGTTTTAGAGAGATTCCTAAATTAAAACTACTCCTAAGATTAACAATGTAAATGATGAAATACATGAAATGGGCCAATCCTTCATAAACTAATTCCTACTTAACCCAGATGAACCTGCAATCTCACAGAAATAGTGCAATCTTCTAAGGTATTCAAGATTTTTAAATCATGAACATTCATCCAAGACAACCCAATTGCAATTGAAATGAATAAATATCCACAATTAAACTAAGAACAATTAAAATAAAGGTCTAGGCTAACTTTGCAACGCAACTAACAATTAGCCAACTGCAAAAATTATGGACCAGGGATTGCTACAAACACTTCAATCATCAAACCATAAACACCATTGAATCATATCTAGCATACATCTAATAACATTGAGAAATTTAAAGATAGAACCATAAGAACCATGCAAGATAAGTCAACAAAAAAGAGATCACTAGAAAATCACAATGTCTTCAATTGTATTGAATCACCGAATGACAACAACAATTCCAATGTTCTGTTACAACACTTGCTCAGAATGAACTAATTTCTACCTTTGCTCTACTGCTTAATTCGCTCTAAGAACTATCAATCTTTTATATCTGTCTATCTCTCTTACAAATGAGGTGAAATGCCAAATTTATATAAAAATTTAAAGCAAGTCAGTCCAATTTAGATTTTACAATAATAAAATAGCCACAAATAGGTCGGCCAAGAAAAATTTGAAATAAGATAAGATATGCATTAAATGCATGAACTCAATCTAGGTCATCTTGGGATCTCCAATGCAACATGGACCAATGCATGAAAAAATAGGGAAGCATAGATTTCAATGCAATCGATCATTAACTGGCCCCTTCATCCTTGTCTTGATCTAATTTATCTAGCATCTTAATAAAAATACTCTCCAGGTCAGCCACAGGTGAATTAAATTAATCTCCTCCAGAACTTCCATGATGACCTTGTTAAATCCAGCTTGCACTCAGCAAAAACCACCATCAATAATATCCATTATTCAAATAAATCCAAGCACAGATCAAAATCAACCTTGAAATAACGATAAAGCACAATTTCTACGCAGTTTAAGATTTTCACCCCTTTGCGGAATCTAGGCCAGAAGGGATTTTTGGGAAAATCCGGACTAGGCAGATTATGGCAAAAAAAATCCACAGTCAACAAATTCCAGAAAATGAAGAGATAATGGGAATTCTAGGAAAAACTGAAGGGAGCAGAAATCCCTATCACAGGAAAAACTTTGGATTTCAGGAAAACATAGAGGACAAGGAAAATTGGGAGAATCTGTTAGCATAGGAAAATACTGAAGCTGAAAAAAAACCCAAACTTCAACATTTTCACACGATTTCACTCAAATTGATCAAAGATCACAAATTTGAGGAGCTGGGCTCAAACGCAAAATCATTCATTGAGGGATCTAGACTCAGAATTCACTCAAGGGAAATTCGATCAGTATTAGTGACGACTCTAGAGTTGAAACCCTAAAATCAACCAAAACAAAAAAAATCATACCCACGAGGTCGAGCTCGAAAATGAAATAATAAGAATGCAATGCACCATTAGACTCATCGATCAAAAGTAGAAAAAAATGACAAACCAAAACCCAAAATCTGAGAATTTGACAAGGAGATAGAATTTTGGGAAAATTTGATCCATTTGGAATTCCACGAAGGATCAAAATCTCCAAAAAATAATACAAAACATCAGCTGCCAGGATTTGAGTGAAATCCAGGAAAATCTGGATGGGGCGGAAAATCCTGACATGGAGTAAAAACCCAAATTTTTCCCAAGACATTAGACTTTCAGAGTACTTCCTATAAAGGGGGCATATGCATAAATAAGATAATCATCCAAGCATGCGTTAAGGCAACAAAACCTCAAAAACAAAATTCCAAAGCACAAAAACCAAAGCAAAAGAGGGTCCCTACTTTTAGTGGGGCGTGTGTGCGAAAACTACACAATAGAACAGTCAGTTTGGTCTTATGAGTTGCAGAACAAAAGTTGCACCACTTTGCAACTTTACACTACTTGCATTTGACAATTTTTCCTCAACTAAAAACTCGTCACCATGAAAAAATTCCTCTAAGATAGTGAAAAATAAGAGAGGTTATTGAAGAGGGTCCCAACATGATCCCATAGCCTTGGATGGAGAGTTTGTAAGCGTCATAGTTTTTGGGAAATAGTCTTTCAAAGATTGTTTCCTTTTAGCACTTTGGACTCTTAAGGGAAATCACCAATCCAATGTAGTTCCAATTGATTCGACATATTTGGGTGCAAAAGAGTACCATTCCTAGCATAAATGTACCCATATGAAAGTGTTGGAATACTTTGTTTGATTGTAAGAGTTGTAGAATGAAAGTTGCACCACATTGTAACTTTACATTGCTTGCATATGACAACTTTTTCCTCAATTGAAAACTCGTCACCATGGGAAAAGGCCTCTGAGATAGCCAAAAATGAGAGAGGTTATTGAAGAGGGTCCCAACACAATCCCATAGCCTCAGATGAAGAGTCTGTAAGTGTCACGTTTTTTGAGTAATATCCTGTCAAAGATTGTTACCTTTTAGCACTTTGGACTCTTAAGGGAGATCATCGGTCCAATGTAGCTCAGAGTAATTCAATGTGTTTGGGTGCAAAAGAGGACCATTACTAACATAAAAATACCCCTCTGAACATGTTGAAACAATTCGTTTGTTCGTACGAATTATAGAATGAAAGTTACACCATTTTTCAACTTTATATTGCTTGCATTTTATAACTTTTTCCTCAACTAAAAACTCGTCACCATGGGAAAATGTCTCCAAGATAGCAAAAATCAAGAGAGGTTATTGAAGAGGGTCCCAAAAAAATCTTGTAGCCTCAAAAAAAGAGTATGTAAGCATCATTATTTCTAAGTAATAGCCCATCAAAGATTGTTTCCATTTAGCACTTTGCACTCTTAAGGGAAATCGCTAGCCTAATGTAGCTCAAAGTGATTCGGTGTGTTTGAGTGCAAAAGAGGACCATTCATAGTGTAAATATACCCATCTAGATGTGTTGGAACAATTTGTTTGGTCTTACGAGTTGCAGAACAAAAGTTGCACCACTTTGTAACTTTACACTACTTGCATTTGAGAAATTTTGCTTCATTTCATGGTGCGTCATTTTGTTCCATCCTTCCTTTCACTTGAATCTTTCAATGATGCTACAAAACTTTATTCCTACATTGTAATGATTTCGAGAAAGGTACATGGTGGAAAGGTAGATGGTTGAAAGGTACATAGTTCAAATCCACCTTTAACCATCATCTCTCACTTTCTTTGCCTTAAAAAATTCTTACCAAATACAAAACCTCAATTACGTTAGGTTGAATGGCATATATGACAACAATTGTGATATAGCAAGTTTGGTGTGGGTCAAGGTTGATTGACATATATGTGTATTGTTGAAAATAGGCAACCTGCTTGACATGGGAATAATTCATGATAAATTGGACTTAACAAGGCCTTGATTTAGTGTTGTGAGGTGTTTTACACATCCACACTAAGTCTTGGACCCTTCCAAATGCATTTAACAATGTCTTGTAAAGGTATTGTAAAGTGTTGTAAGAGACTTTCATGCTTTTCTAAACTTAATGAACCCATTTTTCTCTAATTTAACATTATAAAATGTATTCAAATGCACTATCACACCAATCTAGAAGATTTTTGAAATAAACTTAATGTTAAACTAGTGTTGTAATGTGTCTTGCACATTCACATTGGTTCTTGTGCCTTTCTAGGCTATGTGGACCTCATTTTAGTTTTGTAAAGTGTATTTAATCACACTTTCACATTGAATTATGTGTCCCAAGCCCTAATTGACTTTTACATCATCACTAACAGGCCCCTATTAACCCATATTGTGCATCCTGAGGCATAAATTGATCAAATAACTGACAAAGTTACAAAATAAACCTTATTTCCTTATCTCATGGGATCTTAGCTAGAAAAATGGCTCCTGTGGGACCCATTCACCATGGGTGGAAAATGAGTCCCATTTGGTCCAATTTTGACCTTTGAGTGGGAAATTTTTGAATTTACATTTAATTTTACTTCATGTTAGCCTTAGGTATCCAATTTATGGGCTAATAAGGTGAATTTCCTTTAAAATAAACTCTCTAAACCCTAAATCATAACCATTCTTCATTATTCATCAAGCAATCTTCCATCTCAAGCCAAGCAAGTTAGGGTTTTATCATTACAAGTCATTAAGTTAGCTTCCAAAGAAATTCAAGGGAAGATTATTTATGTTTTTCTATAGAAATTCAAGATCAATCATCATGGAAGGGTAATAAACTTCATTGTTTCATGTTTCATTATAATCTTTTATCATTTTGGTTTAATTACCTAAAAGGGGTTTGACCAAGGAAAACCCCCATGCCCTAACATCAAACATTTCTCTTTTGTCTTGTGTGTTTGTAGATTTAGGAATCTTGAAAGCTTTGGAATCATTAAAAATCAAGTTGCAAGGTTGTTTAAGTCTTCTCTTCATTTTTCAAGGCAAAATAACAACAAAAAGTGACTTTCAGGCCTAAATTTGACAGTTTCAAAACCAGACACCTATAGAAGTAGAAAGTGTAGACCAAAATCTCTGGATTCCACCTTTGAATATTTAAAAATTCAAAAGTGGACTCCTTCACCATGGGTGGAGAATGAGTCCCTCTTCTAGGTTAGTTTTTGGTTTTCTGCATTTTTAGATACCCTTTTGTCTGAAATGGGTCTTGGAACAGTTTTGCAGAACTAGGATTGGTTCGCCCATAATGGTGAATGAGTCCTACCAAGCCTAAAAATTAAGATTATTAGCATTCCTGAAGCTATTTCCAGTCTCCATCCATATTCTAGGTGCACACTTTCAGTTTCATCAAATTTTGTTGCAATTTGCATTCATTTCCAAGTGATTTTACATTACACAATGTGTTTTCAAACAAGTTACATTTCAATAATTTTGCATACTTAATCAATCAATTTCATCATCTATTTGCATTTAGACATAATTTCATCATGCATTCCTTTATTTGAGTGAACCACCTAGATTTTGGGTGTAGGATCAATCTCTTTCCATTAGGTGAAAGACCCTAATTGAGAAAAAAAGAGACATAGCATTCCATACACTTTAAAATCTATGGCTCATTTTGGTGAACCTTATTTTTTAACATCTTCTTTTCTGATTTGGATTCCATTTTCATCCTAATCCTAGCTTGCATTGAATTTGCATTAGAGTTGCATTGGTTAATTTGCATCTAGGGTTTTAAATTTTTGCATGAGTGAAAAGATCATTTAGCTTACATTTTTGCATATAATTTCCTTAAAAAATTCTAAAATTTTGCATCTCCATCTTAGTTTTGCATCATACAACATCAAACATATCAAAAAATAATCAATTTTTTTGAAAATTTTGCAAAAAAACCTTATTGGGACTCATTCACCATGCTGGGCGAATCAGTCCCTCTTCAGATTTTTAACTAATTGTTACAACATTAGAAACCTCATTTATGTGCCTCCTCAGCTTCCTAGTACCATATACTATAAGTCTAGATAGTTTTTGTAACATTTTTTTTATGCATATAGGTCAAAAACATCAATTTTGGGTAGTCATTTTTGAAATCATTTCAATTACATGCATTCTTAGATCTGAAAATGTTGACATTTTTGAAATTTTGCATGACATTGCTAAAAGTACTTTTCACTTTTGTATATATAATGTTTATATTCATAAAACTTTGCATAAGTTTTTTAAAAGTGATTTTTTTTCTTGCATATTCATTATGTATATTCTTCAAATCTTGTAAACATTGGATACAAATGTTTTGCATCTTTGCACATATATTATGTATATTGTTGAAACATTACGTGACATGGTTACATGTGATTTTCCTTTTTTTTCACACAATGTTAGTGTCTTGCATATTTATACATGCTAAGAAACATTTCCTATCCCCTCCCTATCAGAGTGTTTTTGTGAAAGAAACTACAACCTTGGATATTCCTAATGATCATATTTGTTCCTTTCCTAATATCTCTCCTATTGGTGATGAAGATATTTTGGTAGAAGAAACAATTCATGAGAGTTTTGAGAATCCTAGTTGTTTCTCTCCTCTTACTTCTCTTAGTGGACAAGACATTGATAAACAAGACAATCCAACCATAGGTAATCATGACACCAACATTTGTTCTTCTTCTAGTATCTCACCTAGTTATGAAGTAGATACTTTAATGTTAGACAACACAATCGATGAAGGTCATGAATATCTTAGTTGTATCCCTTCACCTAGAAAAACCCCTCTTAAAAAATAATATTCAACCATTGATCATTCCCCTACTTGTGATGAAGTCCTTTTAGAAGAACCAACCTATAAATTTCAAAAACATTTAGCTTGATGTTCTCCTAAAAACTCTCCTCCTAGGAAAACTATCATAATGCAAGAAAATCATAAAGTGACATTCCAATCCCATTCACCAACACATCATGCCAATAAAGACAAAATTCTCGAGGTTATGACAACAAAAGTGGCATCTCCTTTAATTAATGAGCTTCCTAAGTCACCTCCCATTAGTGAATCAAACAAAAAATTCAAAGATTTCTTGAAATCCATGGTGCAATCTAATCATAATTTTTTTTTGCAGCCGCTAAGTTGTAACTTACTGACTCAAACATCTAGAAGATCGCACAACCCTCATACACCATTACCTTTTCCTAAAAAAATTCCTAGTGTTGAAGACCTTAAAAAGGATCCTGCTAAAATATTTGTATGACAACTCATTCAACTCTCACTGACAGTGAAACTTCTCTTTCACGAAATGTTGAAAATAAAGGAGGAGATCCAATCTTACATAAAATTGAATCATGTAACATCCTCCTCTCATCCCATGCAAGCCACCCAGTTAGAAAATGCATTCCCTAAACATGAATCACCCTCACTTGAGATTCAAAACAAGAATGATACCTTGATGATAAAGGTGATCATTAATGAAACTTTAATTAGGCACACTCTCATTGACAATGGAGTATAAATTAGTGTTTATAGCATGGACCTCCTACACAAACTTGGAATGGAAAAAAAGATCATTCAACTTAATGATGTTCATATTCATGGCTTTGACAATGTTAATAGGCAACCACTTGGGATTATCACATTACCTATTGAGGTTGGACTTGTAGTGTTGCCTACCTTTATTCATATCATGCAAGGACCCCTTCCATACAATCTTCTCCTAGGGAGACCATGGATTCTTGCTATGAAAGAAGTCCCATATACCCTTCACCGTGTAATGAAATTTGAATACAACAAAAAGATATACATGTGATTGGTGCAGATGAGTGAAGTTATACGTCAACTAATCAAAACATTTCCAACTCCCCTAATTCTTTCATTCCTAGATCAAAACTTGAACCTACAAAAGTTGGTCCTAACTCCTCACCTGTAACAAAACTCTTTCGTGATAATTTGGGGTCGTTAGATTCTACACATCCTTTCCATAAAATTTCCAAAATATCACCCTCATGGTCCAAAGAGTCATATACAAATGACTTATTTCCAGACACAAGTTCTAGTAGTGATTGGAGTTTCACACCTACCTTTAAGGGAGGGTGCGCAATATCCCAATCTCAGCCCAAACAACCTTGTGTTCCATTCGCTCAACTTAGTTCTACCAAATGACCCCATGGTGGTGATGGGGGAAATATAACTCCCATCCCTCATGAAGCAACAAAACATACACCCCCTTCATCTAACTTGGAAGATTGTTATGGTATTGGTTACAATATTCCTCCTATACATGGATGTAATGAAAACATGAAAAAAACCAACATATCATAATCTTTCAAGAAATATCTAGGAGTATATCCCTCATCTCCACTCTCCTCTTTGACTTTGCACAACACAATTCAACATCTAAAGGAGTGTGGTTCTCTTCCTTGTGTTGGAGCACCTTTGTCCTACACTAAGTGGGGGGCAAGGGGTTTGATAGCCTTGTCATTGTCTCTTTTGACTAGTCGTTAACCTTTCATGAACATATAAGAGAATGCTTGGGATGTGGACGACATGTACTAAGATTGACTCACATGTGACATACTACTTTTCTTCATAGTTCTACCTAAGTTGGAAACATATGACTTGGAAAAGGGGCTTTCCAAGTTGGCTCTCATGTCTTGTTTTATTTTTGCATTTTTCCTTCGCTAATTTAAAGTAATTGCTCCAAGAATGGTGTGTAGCAATTCCTTTAAAGTGGAGGGCATATATTGGCATCATTTCATTTGCATTCTTGGTTCTTAGTGTAGCCTTTTCACTTCATATGATGCATTTTTCACTTTTTGGATGGCATTGGGTTCGATGTCCTTCATAAGTGTGATCTATCATAGCATATCACATTCCTCTTGGTGGTTCAATGCAATACACTGCATCCCCTAAGTTGTGAATTTTATATTCTTTGATTAGTCCTCTCTTGGAGACATTAGGCACAATGTTCCCTAAGTGATGGACCTTACATAAACTTAACAAGACTCCTTTGAACTTCTTTTACATTTTATATCTTTGCCACCTTGCATAATGCAACTTGGATGTCTATGGTAGTATCCTTTTTGTTCATGAGTTCTAAGCATATGAAGCTTTACTTGTCTCATGAAGCACGAACTAATATTTTCCTTTGTGGTGCCTTATTAAAGTTATCAAGAAGTATAACTTTGATATTGTTGAGCAAGAAGCCCATTCAGTAGCACAAATTTCCCCATAGCCACCTATATGTTTGTGAGTGCATACCAACTAGTGTATGTTTCTCACATTTTGGGTCTTCTCACCCAGTGGATTGCCATGAGTTCGATCGCCTCAGAGTGAGTATGAATTTTCTTTTGAAAAATAGCCTAGATCTAATCCACAACTAGTTGGAAAAACGGTTGAAGCTTGATCCAGCCCTTTCATTTTCATCTTTCTTGTTCTTTCCATTGCATGATTATGTATCTTGAGGGTTTTACTTAGGATCTTGGATCGTGGGGACTTGCACAACCTCCTTTGATCTTTTTCATTCTTTTTCATCTGCATCTGAACACTTAGATCTCTCTTGAATGTATACTTTAGTGTGATTTTTAAGCAAGTTCATCCTCTCACTAAAGTGGGGGCTAAATGTACCATAGGAAAAAGGAAACTTTCTTGAAATAGGAATAATTCAATGATAAATTGGACTTAACAAGGCCTTGATTTAGTTTTGTGAGGTTTTTTATACATCCACACTAAGTCTTGGACCCTTCCAAATGCATTTAACGATGTCTTGTAAAGGTGTTGTAAAGTGTTGTAAGAGACTTTCATGCTTTTCTAGATTTAATGGACCCATTTATCCCTAATTTAACATTATAAAATGTATTCAAATGTATTATCACATCAATCTATAATTTTTTGAAATAAACTTAATGTTAAACTAGTGTTGTAATGTGTCTTGCACATTCAAATTAGTTCTTGTGCCTTTCTAGGCTATGTGGACCTCATTTTAGTGTTATAAAGTGTATTTAATCACACTTTCACATTGAATTATGTGTCCCAAGCCCTAATTGACATTTACATCATCACTAATAGGCCCCTATTAAACCATATTGTGCATCCTGAGGCATAAATTGATCAAATAATTGACAAAGTCACAATATCAACCTTATTTCCTTATCTCCTGATATCTTAGCTAGAAAAATGGCCCCTGTGGGACCCATTCATCATCCATGGTGAATCAATCCCATCTAGGTGGGATCCATTCACCATGGGTGGCAAATGAGTCCAATTTGGCCCAATTTTAACCTTTGGATGAGAAATTTTGGAATTTAAGTTTAATTTTACTTCATGTCGGCCTTAGGGATCTAATTTATGAGCTAATAAGGTGAATTTCCTATAAAATCAACTCTCTAAACCCTAAATCATAACCATTCTTCACTATTCATCCATCATTCTTTCATCTCAAGCCAAACAAGTTAGGGTTTTATCATTGCAAGTCATTAAGTTAGCTTCCAAAGACATTCAAGGGTAGATTCTTCATGCTTTGTTGTAGAAATTCAAGATCAATCATCATGGCAAGGTAATCAACTTCATTGTTCATGTTTCATTACAAACTTTCATCATTTTGGTTTAATTACCTAAAAGGGGTTTGACCAAGGCAAACCCCCATGCCCTAACATCCAACATTTCTCTTTCTTGTCCTGTGTGTTTGTAGATTTAGGCATATTAGAAGCTTGGGAATCATTAAGAATCAAGTTGAAAAGTTTTTTTAAGTCTTCTCTTCATTGTTCAAGGAAAAATATCAACAAAATGTGACCTTTAGGCCCAAATTTGACAATTTCAAAATTGGACACGTATAGAAGCAAAGACTGCAAACCAAAAGCTCTAGATTCTACCTTTGAATATTCAAAAATTGAAAAGTGGAATCATTTTCCATGGGTGGAAAATGAGTCCCACTTCCAGGTCATTTTTTGGTTTTATGCATTTTTAGATACCCTTTTGTCTGAAACGGGTTTTGGAACAGTTTTGTAGAACTAGGATTGATTTGCTCAGAATGGCAGATGAGTCTCACCAGGCCTAAAAATTAGGATTATCGGCATTCTAGAAGCTATTTCCAGTCTCCATCCATATTCCAGGTGCACACTTTCATTTTTTTCAAGTTTTGTTACAATTTGCATTCATTTCTAAGTGTTTTTTCATTACACAATGTGTTTTCAAACAAGTTACATTTTAATAGTTTTGCATACTTAATCAATAATTTCATCATCTAGTTGCATTTAGATCATTTCATTTAGACATAATGTCATCATACATTCCTTTATTTGAGTGAACCACCTAGATTTTGGGTGTGTGATCTATCTCTTTCCATTAAGTGAAAGACCTTAATTGAGCAAGAAAGAGACATGGCATTCCATACACTTTAAAATCCATGGTTCAATATGACAATATCATATTAGTGTTATTTCTTTTTTATGAATTTTGCATTATGCTAGTGTGCATGAAGCCCATATAGTATGCCTAGTTTTCTTGTTGATGAATTATGGTTAGCAACATTCATTGTTGTGAATTACAATAATATAAATTGCATGTTGAAGGAAAAATAACATGCATATCATGGAGTTGTATTTGGTTTGTTTAATGGTTGCATCATGGTTGAGTGATGACTTAATTGTTGATCATGATTATTGTATAGATTTCACATGAACAATCCAATGAACATGTATCTTGTTCAGTTGCAAGGACTTTGTTTGAAGGTTGCATCAAACCCCTATGTTTGATAGATAGTGATTCTTATTCAAGATAATTTTATACCTTTTACATGTTATTAAGCTTGAATGAACATTGAGTGGCATTGATTTTTATCAAGATGATTATATTACTTTTGAATGAACATTGTAACATGACATAAATTTTATTAAGTTGTATCCATTTGTTTGAAGCTTTTAATCAATCAAAGGAATCAATTAAATAAGACTTTCAAAAGTTTCTCTTTCCATTTTTTTTTCCATGTCCATGAGACCACAATTCTTTGAGGCATATTTTCAAACAGTTCTTCTCAAAAAATATTATATAGTGCTTCTCATACCATTTTTCATCAATTTTAATTTCTTTCAATTTCCCACTTCATTACAAGAGTTAAAAAAAAAAACTAATTTCAAATGTAAATTCATTCAATAGAGATTGATATCATGTGTATTCTCAAATTGATTGTTTGATAAAAATGTTTTGGTAGAAATGTATGAAAGGTGTGGTACAATAGAAAAGGCAGTGAATTGTTTGAAAAAGCTCCTCAAAGAAATGCGGTCTCATGGAATGTAATGTATGTGAAACTTAATATAAATGAACTCTAACATAGATGGATTGCCAATTTTAATTCATAAGTTCTATTAAAATGCAATTTCGTTAATCTATAACATACATTATCGATCATAACTTTAAACCATTCTAAGATAAGTATACATTCCATTTTGAAAATTCAAAGTAGAAATACATGCATAGAAGGAACAAGTTAGATCGAATATTAATTATTATATATCAAAATGTAGAATAATTGTGTTTGTGCATATACAAAATTGGAATAAATGCCTACTCATAACAAGTTTTGTAAATTTGGGGATATATGCCATCTCAAGATCTAGCAAACCCTAAGTACATATCAATCTATGTCAAATCCTAATTTTGTGTCGCACCATCAAAATCGAGCCTCCTCATTGAAATTAGTTGCTTTGAAGTTTCTTGCACAATAAAAATTCAAATCACAAATTAGACTAATTATGTGAATGGTTGACAAGATAGATTAGTAAATAGAAACTTATATACTATCATTTATAAATTATGAATTTAACATCAAAATCACTATACTGTACTATATTATATCAATAATGCAATTTTTTTACCTCTAGTATTGCTCTATTTTTTGAAAGATGGTATGCATATGATTGTCCCTTAGAATGATTGAGAGTCTTGGTATAAAGTAATGATCTCACACTCATCACAATGTTGAGTCGAGCAAAGGACTATATTAGGTAAAATAAAAATGACACAAATTAACATATAATTGTTGACAAATAATCAAATTTACAAAACATATATCTACTCCTATCTGAACACAAATATATTTAGTCTAAAATAAACACATACCTATTGTGATGCTACAACACTAGATGGACTTATGGTTGATGAAACAACTAAAGTGGTTTCCTATATAAAAAATGACAAGAATGTAACACAATTTAAATGCACATGCACGTATAATCATAATATCAAGAATATAAAAACTTATATACCTATGTAGCTTCATCCAGTGGGTCAGGGGCAATCAACATGGTTGTAAATGAACCAAGTTGTTGCATAAAAAGATAAGATTACATTGGACTATCAATCTTTGTAGTACATGTATTTAAACATAATAGATTTCAAAAATTAACATCTAAATAACAATTTAGATAATGTCATAAGTTGAGACCCTAGGCCAAATGAAGTGGCTGACTATGTACCCTCCTACACTTGGGACATCTGCTCCTCCATTAGCAAATGTTAAAAATTCCAACACAAATAGATATTAATACAAATATCTCTTATAAAATATGAAAAAATTTAGATAAAATACACTATGAAATTACTTTAAGTCTTACCGGTTCTACCACATCATCCCTAGAAGCCAATGTCTCTCCTATAAATCATCCACTCTGTGCTCTATCAACTCCTACATTTGACATATCTTGAACCTCATAGTGATCCATGTCCCTGGGAGCCTCAGTGGACCGTCAGAGAGGACCCAAACATAAATTGTTGCATGTCATGCAGTAATGGGGCACACAAATATGTGTCGATGAGGACAATGTACCAGCCAAAGCTGATGATGGTGTACTAGTCATAGTTGATTCAACAGGTGCACCACCATCATTCTGGGATGTATCAGGTGCATCACTAGGATGTGGTGCATTGTCAAATGGCTACACAAAATGATGGCTTTGTGTGACCAAATGATCACTCAATGAATGTAGAGCATAAATTCTCTAAGTACCTGCATCTAAAGCAATCTTAGGGTAAGGTAGTGGAGTCAAGGTAGCAATAGGAAAAGTAGGATGAACTAGGGTGACTCGGCATGCTATAGGTCTATCTTGTGGCATCCCTCTACCAACACCCTAGAAATATCACATGTCAAAGTAATTGACATGCCTCCCTAGGACAAACTCCACATGTATTTTTTGGAGAAAATACCAAGGAATGTCAAGATTGTTGTTGGGTGGTTTATCAAAAACCATCCACCAATGTCTCCAAAAATTATCTAATATGCCTCTACGTGTGCACCATTTAATTGAAAATTTTGGCTTCTGCAAATTAATAGGCTTTCATGTTCTATGATCGGTGAATAGCTAGGCTAATTGGGATTTTTCAATATCAAGTTCCCTCATCTCATCATATGATAACCCATTGACATAAAGTTGCATTTGTTCCTCTCATCACTATGCAAATCTATTATGCTGAGTTGCAAAAGTTTCAACATTTGAACATGATTGTTTCTAAAGTGTTTTAATGTCTAATAGCTCAGTGAGTGTCTCATAGATTCAACATACATTTCTCAATTGATCTAAATTTCTATGAATAAATTTGTGTATTGTTGGCACATTTTAGTTTGGAAACAATGATCATAGTGAAGGAGGATTTGGAGGGTTTTCATCTAATATGAGGTTAGGGTTTTCATGTTGAGCTGGTTGAATGTTTTCATGCTGACCGGGGTTGGGATCAACGATTTTAAGCCTATTAATTGATATAAATTTTCAAAATTAATAATGATTTTAATGCTAAAAAAATATCAAATATCCTATTTTTCACTAAAATTGACAAAAAAATAATGCAAAACTAATAAAAATTGAAGAAAAAAATAAAAAATTCAAAAATACCTATCAAATATGATTGAATTGAGTAAGAAGAGGCACCTACAAATGGATATCTGAGTTGAGAAGCTAAAAACCCACGTAGACTCTGCTAAAAATGAGCTCTCAGGTTTTTGTTTTTCATTTTATAAAATAGGAAACAAATATCTATTTCGTTTATGTAGTTTTTTTTAATATATGTAGTTTTTTAAAAAAATTGAACATATATCACTATTGGCAGTATAATATTATAATAATATAATAAATTATATAATTATATTATATTATATAATATATATATATTATAATATAATACAATTATATTATATTATTTTTTGTATTGAATATAATTTATCAACATTTACATAACACTCCTATATCAGTTCACCATTCTAAGACATCAACAAAAAAATTCATTTTGGAGGACTGCCATAGTCCATATTTGATCAACATAAAAGCATTCAAACTTAATGTCCACCATTACAAAAGCTCACCCGATTTAGTAGTCAAAAAACTAAAACCACTAGTTGGGTTGTTGTTGGGAAATAGTTTCTTGTTATTGTTGCCTTCATTTGATACCATCTCTTCAATGTCAGCAATCAAAATTGCTAATTATTCAGCCTATAGGAACAATGGTTGTTGTTCACCTTGTCTTTCATACTTGTCGATTGCATTTACTACCTTTTGAAGTTCATCAAAGGCCCTCCTGAAGATTTTTTCCTCCTCAAGGTTTTGGCGGCATGTGTGTCCACTTCTGACCTCTTCCCTGCCGATTGTTTCTGAATCCCCCCTTATCAACCTCATGAATTTCTACATAGAGATTTCGATGTGGATAACAACCTGTGATGAAACAAAAGCATGTGTGAGTCTTCTTTCTAACTCACTAAGCACCCTCTTTACTCCAATAAACTTATCATTGTTTCTTGCTTTCTAGATATGCCATAGGATCTTTTTGGTAAGAAAAATCCAAAATAACTTGCATTCAACATTCATTTTAATATCACAAAAAAAGAATGTCTTGCCATCTAATTTTACCATCATTGTTCCAAATTTTTAACTTATGAAAAAATAAATTTCATACTTCTTTTGCTATAAACAATAAAAAGAATGTGTCTAACAGTATCAGGTGTCCTGCAAATGCTACAAGTATCTACATCCACATAGTTAGTTCTAAAAGGAATTTTTTGCAATATAACCAACCATCTAAAACAAACCTTTCTAGGCTCCATGGTGTTGTGCCAAACCATGTCAAGAGTTTTCTACAAGTCTTTAGTATTTAAACATAAATCCCAACATTTATTTACATGTTCAAGAATAGAAACATTCATAGTCAGATCATTATAAATTGATTTAGCTTTAATAGCCTTCAGAGTGGAGCCATCTTTCCAAACAACAATATTTGCAATACCACAATCTTCCTCCAAAGTCCTGGGAAGGCATAACCCTCTACATGCTTCCAAAATTGAAGAGTATATTCTATAGTTAGAATTAGGTAGTTCATACCTTTCATGAATGATGTCCCATCTTCAGAGATTACCATAGGACATGATGTCCACAAAGGTTTTTATACCTTTCTTGTACTAGTTTTTAGTCGAGCATCCTTGGAGCAACGCAAACTTTTTACCATTGTGTTCCATTGTAATATTATATTATTATATAATATTATATTAGTATACAATATTATATTATTATAAAATAATATAATATTATATAATATTTAATACACCATTATAATATAATAAATATATTATTATATAATATTAAATTAAAAAATATTATAATAATGCTTTTAAAAAAAATTTATTATAAATATTATTATAATTATAATATATTATAGCCGGTATTGGCATGGTGTGATGGTTTAAAGGTGGCATTGTTGTTCTTGCCACCAAGGTACAAACCCTGTTGGGGTGGTATTGTTGAATGGTTGTATTCCAGTTCATAGCTCTGGTCAAAAGCGTTTACCCCTTGAATAAAAAAATATATTATAATTTAATATCCAATGAAAAATATATTAAAAAACTATAATAACATACTAAATAAAAATATTGGTTAGCCCCGGACCTGACAAAAATAAAAAAAATCTGACTTATTAGAAATGGATATCCGTTTCGAAATAGATATCAGTTTTGAAATGGATATCCATTTCTAATGGATATTCATTTTGAAACAAATGTCCATTTCTAATAGATATCCATTTTGAAACAAATATTTGTTTCTAATAGATATCTGTTTTGGTTTGGTATTTGCTTTGGCAGTATGTACTTTCCACCCAATCCTACAAAAAGTCAAAGAAAAATTTCACATTGTTGGGTGTGTTCAATTTTTTTTTTCACATCGCCACTTTTTGGACCCCCATGGTCTTGCACATACCCCATTGAATGATCTCATATTTCTCACCTTTGAGTTGGTCGATATATTAGGGGCCATATTATGTGAATTACGATGTTTCACATGCATTGATCGTGATATCAAAAACAACGATATTAGTAAATATCAAACTTGACTTCTTAAGATAATAATAAGATATTTTCAATTGCCTTTATCCACTAAAAATATTATTACTCTCTTCCTTGGTAATGTAGTATTACTTTTGATGGTTTATTTTATTTGCACTTAAGTTGGAGGCTAGAATTACATGGAAAGTTGAGAGTTGATAGTGGATTCTCACTATTAATTAATTCTTGAAGAATAACTTTATTGGCCAGGGTATTGAACTGATTTTTCCCTTAACTTGGGGTAAATCTGAATACAATAAAAAGTAAGATTGTTGGAACTGCTTTGTAACCAAATTTGAATGGTTATGAAATAGTATAGGGGTTGACCTATTATTTATAGACTTTCATGAGATTATATGGGGGTTGGGAAAAAAAATTGCTATGTTAAGCAATTCTATGCTTTGAAAAGGTCTTTTTGTTGAATTAGAGGAGGAGAATGAAAATAGTTTGGGGAGAACATTGTTCTAGTAGGAACAACATAGGGAGCAATTTTGTTCAACAAGTTCCTTTCATTCACAGATAGATTGAACTCTTGTCTTCCCTAACGCTTGAGTAGGCATGTAATCATTTCCATTATTCTTTTCCCACCTCTTGAAATGTTGAAAGTTGGTAGTTAAAAGCTTTTTGGAGCTAAATAAAGAGCATTTTGAAAAAGTTGAAAATTATGTTATTAAATGATTATTGTTGGTTAATTAAGTCTTTGTAATTAAAAGAGGAAAACCCAAGTTGTTTAATTCTTTTTATTTCTTTTAAGAAGAGTTTAGACTATTGCACAATCTGTAATGTAATACTTGATCGTTTCTTTGTTCTCGCAGAAGAGCTTATTTTTTATGAAGAGCCTTAAGCTTGTTGCTTTTCTTCAATTCAAAAGTTCTTGGGAAGTTTGTTTAAATTTTTCCTAGGAGGTCTTAGAATATTTTCTTGAATTAAAATATATCAAGGATGAAATATTTCTCAAACTGTGATAAGAACCCAATTTGGAGCACAATTTGTGTAGGGTGAAAAGATTCACATTAAAAAGTGAATTCTAGTTTAAATGTCAAATATTTATGGGTTATAAAATGTCTCTATTCCAAAAATTGAGTTGCCAAAGCTAAGGTCTAAACCCTACTAAGGTTTTCTTCTTAGTCCTTAATCTTTGGTAGGTATTTTCGAGTAAAGAGTTATCCTTTTGAAGTTTGGCCATTTAGGTCAAGTTATAGAGGAAAGAACCATAAGGTGTTAGTAAAAACTTGAACTAGTGGTCATTGCCACATTCCAAGGTTTATGCCTCATAATGTATGGGTTCTAAAAAGGGAATACTTGTTAAAACCTAGAATGATTTGAAGGTTCCAATCCTTGTGAACTATTATTTTGTGATTGCATGATGAGTGAGATAGAAAGTCCAATATGCCCTAGGTCAGTAACATTTTCCAAGTCGAGTATGGTGGGTGAACCATGCTAATGCTCTAAAATCATTTTGTATAGTTGTATAGAAGCTATGGTCGTAGTGAGTGCAAGAGCCACTCCTTTCACTTGCCAGTTCACCATGATCCAATTGCTTAGCTAGCCAAAGTTGTCGTGCTTAGTTGGAGGGTATCCATAGTAGTACAATAGTGTTAGTTAAGTAGGGCACAAAAGCAAGGCTCAGATGGAAAATTGAGAGGGTTCCAAACAAACCTTTCATTGAAAGGTAGCTTCACTTCTAGTTAGGAAGGTAAGTGGGGGACCACTTAAATCCAAGGTTGGAGGTAAAGCACCTAGATGATGCTCTCCCTCTTGCAAATGGCATGCTGAGTCTTGAAAGACAATAAGAATCAGATGAGGTTCTTTGACCCTATTCTCTCATAGTTCTTTATTTAGCTTAATGAATTAAATGTTGAAAAGATTTATGTCTTGTTTTTGATATTGGTGTTATCAGTTAAAAAGTAAACATCCAACTTTCTTTATATGATTATGCAAATAAAATGTAGTAGCATGATTGTTTATGTTTACATGTTTTAACATTATATTCACTTCTCTTGTTTATGTTTTAACCTTTTGGTGAAAAATATCGGTTAAAATATGTGTCATAAGGAGATTGGTTGTTATAGATTAAATTTATCCAAAGATATTATTAAAGAATTGATGAATTGAAACTGATTTAGACAATTTACAAGTCAAGTGTGAGAATAAAATTAATCATTCATTTATCAATATTAGTGATAGAAAATAAATGGTATTTCTTTAATCTTGTTTAAATATAAATATATTTAAAATTAGTTTATAACATTTAAATATTCCTTAACCTTGATTTTTATTCATTATATTGTTTTTTTATTAAAGGGTAAAATAGGTTTTGAAGGGACCTGAAACCCTACTTATAAAATATTGCTAAAATAAGAAGCACAACTAGAAACAATAGCCAACAAAAAGAGGAAAAAAAAAAGAAAAAGAAAAAAAGGCTTCTACTTCATCTTCTTTAGTGTATCGGCTACCTCCAATTCCTTTTTATAGAAATTCTAGTGCAACTTTGCAAGGCCCAACAACTCTTTATTTTCTTCATCAAACGATTTCTTTTTATTGCCTCTAGTGTGAGAGCCTGAACCCTTTTTATCAGTCTAAAAAATCTTCTTTCCATTATCCTTGTTACTATGTTCCTCATTCCTTTTCCCCACGAATGTCTTCTCAACAACTTTGTGAGGCATTGGTAAAAAATATATTTTAGAGACTTTGGTTTGATTTTATATTGTTGAACATGGTTGATGTATAGATCTTATATTTAATTGATGTTAGTAGTATTTAATGTTTTGGTTATAAATTTTTTAATATACTAATGTTTCCAATAAGATGTTGCAAGTGGGTAGCCTAGGAACCTTAAGTATTGGAGACAAAAGTTCAAATGTCAAATATTTATTATTGGTTTTAAATCTGGGCAAGGGAGTTTAATGTTGGCATGCAATTTGTATTTCGTGTGAGTTTAATTGTGAAGGGAAATATGTTTTCTTTTGAATTATCTTTTAATTAGGGGAAATTGAAGAGTTGGGAGTATTTTATTTTAATAGGGAATTTGAATGGTTTGGGGGGAAGAGGAGATGAAAGTGATGTAGCTTGTTCTCTTTCTGTATTTATTTTCTACATTTCAGAGAAGGGAGGGAGGCTGGAAGAGACTTTGTAAACTTGCACAAGTTGTCTAGGTTGATCCTAGCTTGGACAACCAAGCTATGCTGGTGTTGTATTGGTAAGTTTTATGTTGTTTTTGAATTCTTGGTAGAGGGATGGAAAAAATCACCGTTTGTTATTGTTGTGTGTAGCAATAGGGGGTTGGGTGTGCATAAGGAGTTGATCTTTCCTGAGGGCTGAGAGCCTCCTTCATTTTAGGTTGAGGAGGGTGCAGAGCCTCTCTTGGGGATGGTTGATCAAATATGGAAGTATGGAATTTTGAATCATATTGGAAAGCCATGAATGGCAGTTGGTTTATTGTAATGAATGGAGGTGGGTTGGATGATGGTGGTAGTGTGTGGAGATGGATGGATGGATGGTAGTGGTGGTGTGTGGAGATTTTTGGATGGATGGTGGTGGTTGGGTGTGGAGATTGTTGGATGGGTGGTGGTGGTTGTGTGTTGAGAATGAATTTGTATGATTGTTTGTTCCCTGAGAGGTAAGGGAATCTCCCTTCTCCCCCTTTTCAAGAATTCAAAGAGTGGATTCTTTGTGTGTGTCACTGTTAATGTCTATTTTGATTTCTAATCTATAATATGGCATTTAGTTTTGTCTCTCACTTGGGGGTAGACATAATTTTCTGGAGGTATGGTTGGGAGGAGAGCGAGACTGGGCTTCTCTATTTGATGTTGCAGGTTTTCAGCAAGATTCTTAAAATTAAAGAAAAAAGATTGAATATATGTAGTTAATTTGGTACTAATGATTCTAAATGTTTTTTTGAGTTATACAAAGTTGTAGAATAAAAAGAATCTTTGACTACAGGTAAAAAAAAAGTAGTGATGGGATTATGATTCATGAAAGTTCTCTCTATTCATACAATGATTTAAAAAAATGCATTGTTACTATGGTGAAACAAAATTCATTGTTATTATAGGTTTTCGCTATCACTTTGTTTTGGTATTGTAACTATACTTATATTATTCAAATTTAGCTCTTTTGGTATATTGATGTAGCCTAACTTTTTTACTGTAAAATAGAAAACTCGTTAATTTTTTTTGTTGTAGTCTTTTGCAAAATTGTTCCTTAATGTTAGATGTTGTTGGAATTAAAGTTTACATTTAATAAATTAGTTGTTAGGTTAGATTTTTGTAATAAATAAATTAATTAGTTCTGGGTAGTTATTCTCGTAAGGGAATTTGGGTGGTTATTCATAGGAATGTAATTCATAGGACTACAATGCTTTTTAAGCATTTGCAATGTACGTTGTAATTACCTCAAGGAAATATAATATTTACCATTATTATTTTTATTGCTATTCAACAATGGTTTAATTTTTCAAAATTTCTCTCTATTTTAACATTGGTATCAGAGCAAAAATGATGATGGGATGTGAAGAAGACTGCACAGGAAGCACATAAATTGGAATGGAAACTTGATGGTATTGAATTTGTTGTTCAATGTTGTGTTGAGTATTTATTTTTAGGTGCTGAAATTAAAAAAATAAAATGAGGCATTAAGAAGAAATAAATGTAATTGTTGATTATTGGTTATTGAATTTTTGTTGGCCACCACCATTTTGTTGGGCTTATGCATTTGTTGACCACTAAAATATATTTTTTTAGATGCATGAAATCAACTATGAATTGTTTTGATTCAAAAAGAATGTAAAAGGTACAATTTTCAAAAGGAATTTTTATGTTCTTGTAATATTTTTTAATGGAGAAGTAAGGAATTACAAGGATAATCTAGATTTTTTTTAATTGTAATGGATGCATTCTTGGTTGAACCTAACATCCCTATGTATGCACACTTTTATTCATTTACTAATGATACATTCAGAGCCATTAATGTTGTATCTGGTGATTAAGACCTAAATACCACATTGGAAGTTGGAGGAAATGGAGGCATGAGGGAAACTATCATCCCCAGTTAGCTTCTCACTTAGGGATGATATTTTGTATGAGAAGAAAATTTGTTTCATCTCAAGTCCTTTCAGGAGCAAGATGGGGCATGCAATGATTTGTTGGTATGTGGATAATTGAATCCACAAACTTGTAGAGTTGTGTTGTTGTTTTTTGGATTGAGTATGTCTCAATCCATAATTTTGCAGGCGTGTTATTGTGGATAATGGAGTTAGTCTCGATTCATATTTGGTTGGTAATCTAGACATTTATCCAAACATGAGGAGTCTGGATTGATGTTGATGAAGGGTTGGTAATTCAAACATTTATCCATACATGAGGAGTTTGGATAGATGTTGATAAAGAGTTAGTAATCTAGACATTTATCCAGAAATGAGGAGTTTGGATCAATGTTGATGAAAAGTTGGTAATCTAGACATTTATCCAAAAAAGAGGAGTTTGGATCAATGTTGATGAAGAGTTGATAATCGAACATTTATCTAGACATAGGAGTTTGGGTTGATACTCAAGACAAAGGAGTTTATGTTGATTCTAATACAAAATTTTGGTTTTCATTTTTTGTGTTGTAAACCTTAAGGGGGGGATATGTAGGAATTTAAGTTTTATATTTTTAAATTTTGTTTTTGTTTTTATTATGTAAACTTTAAGGGGGTGAGTGGGAGGGGGCGGGTTGTTGGAATTAAAGTTTACATTTAGTAAATTTAAAGTTTACATTTAGTAAATTAGTTGTTAGGTTAGTTTTTAGTAATAAATAAATTAATTAGTTCTAGGTAGTTATTCCCGTAAGGGTATTTGGGTGGTTATTCATAGGAATGTAATTCACGGGACTGCAATACTTTTTAAGCATTTGCAATACACATTGTAATTACCTCAAAGAAACATAATATTTACTATTATTGTTTTTATTTCTATTAAACAATGGTTTAATCTGTGAAATTTTCTCTCTATTTTAACAAGATGTTAATGTCATGTGTTATTGTAGTGTACTGTTTGGAAACCATATTGGTAAACAAAGAAATGAATATGAAACTTTTTCTTAGCAATGTTAAGGTTGATGCCAATATATGTGATCTTGTTGTGAATAATGAAATTTTTAGCAAAGTGAAAGTCTATTCCACAACTTCTTAATGCTCTTGAATGAATGTGTACAATATTCCTGTAGCTACATCAATTCCTCTTAAATACTGATTATGTTCATTCTTATCGCATATTTAGCAATCTTTCATAACTGTTGGAAGTTATGTTCCTTGTGTGCCTTGAAATGATGATTATGTAATCGACTCATTTAGTATATATTCCTCTAGTTGATGCAAAAAAATTATCTCTCAATAGCATGTTTCTATTTCTACAATGATTCTATTCTTATACGCTTGTGTCATCTCTATTCATGCATAGTAGTTTTTTTTTTCCCCTGCAAGATTGTTCCATGTGAGACGTGTTATAATCCTGTAACCGTTTTATTTATATGCCTTTGAATGTCACTATTTCTTGAATTATTGTGAATAGAATTTTCATCTACTCTCATTAGTTGTAATGTTGTTTAGTATTTAACTTTAATGGCAATGATTTAGTTTAAAATATCAATACCATAAATTAACATTGATATTCGGCTTCCACTAGAGACTAGACTTTGTGTTTTAAACAATAGACTTATAATTTAGAACTACAACTCATCCAATCACTACTCACACATCTCCTTTCAAATCTCTTTGATAGCTTTTCTCCTCTTAAAGTTTGACTCAAAGTCTTCTTCCCTTTGAGCTATGCACAACCTAATTTCTTCTTCTATCTATGGACTTTTAACTCCTCAATTGATCTTGTGTTGACGAGGGAGCAAACCCGAGACACAAAATAACACTCACAAAAGAGAGAATAATATTTTATTCAAAAATATGGAACTCTTACATGCAAAGGATCACAAATCCTCGAGCTCTGTGATACATGCAAATTACAAACTTACAGAAAATTACCCAGATCCCCTTTCGCAGCATGCAAATTGTTTTTCCCAAAAAGTTACCCAAAAATCAGAAATTAGCCCATAAATAGCCCCTTTTTGGTTTGGAGCCAAAAACAACATTCGAGTTATGAGTTTTGGCAGTTTGCCGCCAAAAATTACAATTTGAAATTCAAATTAAATTCACATTTGAAAATTAGCACATTTCTAAAATATGCACCAATTTTCGGAAGCCATAACTTTTAATTCGACTGTCGGATCTTCAATGATAATACCTTTTCGTAAAGCTCTCAAAAAGGCGATGTTCCACAAAGTAGGCCTATGGTTGACTACTTTGGCATTTTCGCAAATTTTCAGGCCCATCTCGAACCGTTTAGTGCCTCAAAATGGACTCGGAAGGTTTTTCAGGGAAAAAAGCAGAAACTAGAACTTGAATAACTTTCAAACCGTGAATGATCTTGACCTGATTCTTTCGCCAAAGTGCTTATTTTTCCGTCTTGAACCTTCCCATAAATTTCTATCTTCCCACGCCTTCAAATTCACACTTGCTCAAAATAGCAGTTGAGTAGAAAAAGCAAAAAATAGTTCTGAAAGTTGGAAACTCATATTCGACGAAAAGGGGATCCAAAAAATGCAAAAACATCTACAAAATGAAAACAACAAGAACATAAATGGAAAAAATCTTTTTGGGTGATGCAAGATTTCCCTCACACCACTGGATGCACCTGCATCATGTGTACACCATTGTTTTCATGTTGTGTGTCCTTTCTTCCCAAATCTTATCTTTTAAGTCTGCTGCCAAAACACCTTTTCACTTCCTTGTGCATCACATCCACCTCTTGGGTTGTGTGGCTTACAACTCTATTTTCTTTTAGATCATATATTTGTGTGTGTGATCATAAAAAAATTTGGTAATATGCATTTTATTCTTGAAGACATTTTTATGCTCCTCTACATACAAATCTCATTCATTGATAGTCATATTGCTTCAAAGTATATTCTATTTCTTGCAAAACTAAATGTATACATACATATACACATTTATATCAATGTTCACATTTTAGAAAAGGAAAAAATTAATGAATGCCATTTAGCTTGTTGTGGAATAGTGATTTCCTTAACTTGTTTTGAAAATTATGTTGTGAATGCTCCCTAACTTTACCATATTATATTACAATTATTTTAGTGTCATTAATGTTAGGATGTTACACGTTAATAATCTTTATTCCATTTTGTAAGTTTGTTTCATAAGATTAGTATTAAAAGTATTTAACTTGAGTAAAATAATCTCTTGTTCGAGACTTCAGCTATATTGTTATTATATCTATTTTAAAATTCAGTGTAAGTAGTTTATCCTTATCAATAATTTATATATATATATAGTTATTTTTTCATGTTTTATAAACATGATTTTAGAACAAATACATTAATGATTACTTTATTTATCAATTATTTATTATTCAAATAATTTAGTTGTATTTTATTAGTAGGATTTTGGGAGGGCATTACATAGGTATCAGAGCACCAAGTTGCAACACTCAAAAGATTTGGGGGAAAAAGAACGAGAGGAATTCTTCTGACAGGTAAGAAAGGGAGAAAACAATAGAGCTCAAAAAGAACAATAAGATGTCTCTTTTCTTTCAAATTTAGGACATAGGTATGTTTTGAATTTTTTTGATAATTTTAGTATTGTCATTGAATTCTCAGTAGATGGTGATATCGTGTTCGGTTGATGGATGTCAAGACTGTATTGGATCCAATTATCTTGTTGCAATCTTTCAAATACCACAAACCTGAAGTGCACACACTAGTGTATCATCATTTAGTTCAAACCCTCCCTCATGAGCTTGAATGATTAACTTGACACTCATTGCCACCATTGGTGAGGAGGTGTGAATGAAATTAGGGAAGTGAACAATTGCATAGCATAAAGTAGGTCATCAAAGGAATGTCTAGAGTGTTTAGTACTCCAATGTGAGGTTGATTCCAAAAATAGATTTTTGACTCTGCTTTTTGCTATAATTGTATATCTTGTTGTTTTAATGAGTTTATTGGAAATTAGGATCTATGATTTATAGTTGAGTTCATTTTGAGAGTTCATTTGTTTTGAAGGTGAGGGCTATGGTTAATAATGCAAATTGGAGACCAATTAAAGTAGCTAATAATTATTGATGGTCATAGCACAAATACCTTCCTTTTTTATTCATGTGACGGGTTCCCAAATTATAATTTCTCACTATAAAGTTTCTCCATTGTCAAAAAGGATCTTCCTTTTTAAGGAGACCCAATTTGGTCTTTTGGCCAAGGAACTATATCTATGAGTGGGAAGTTATGAGTTCTATTCAACTTTATCCCAGTGTGCACATGTTGCATCAAAAGTTACAACTAGCGTTTTTAGGTAATTGCTTATAGATGAAGTAGTTGAGTTTAAACTGTAATTGCTTGTAATATTAAGCGAGTGGAAAATAAATTCACATTCCTACATATCAATGCCCCATATTACCTAGAATCATCCATAGTTTTAAGAAAAAAGAGGATGCATGGAAAAGTAAAATAAGCCTCTAAGGCCTATTGGGCATCAACAACTAGTTATTTGGAAAAATTTCATCATCAATTCTCTCTGAGAAATTTGAATTGATACAACAATTAATCACCATTGACTCTTCTTGTAAGAAAATTGAATTGGTAGATGCAAGAACTGGATATATATAGTTCACTATAACCTCAACTAGGAGCATGTTTATATATCATGGCCTATATTATTGGCTTCATTCATCTTTCCAAATATTTTGTTAAAGGACAAAGAGAAAAACCTGGTCAATGTTTTTAGAGGGTGTATGTTTTTGTAACCCAAACTAACTAGACTATAGTCTATATTTATTAGATGCAAGATTGTTATGTGCCCTAGAGAATGCTTGGCTTTTTAAAGCTAACTCTATGGCTAGATGAAGAATAAATGATGTGTTACAATATGTGTTCAAGCTTCATTTAATCTTTACTAACACATAATTTGCAGAAATATTAGGTTATGAACTGTAATGCTATGCTTCTATGGAGTTAGTTTACGTACATGTTTGCAATATATTACAACCCTTATTATAGCTTTGAATTAGAATTGAATGAGTAGTAAATTGCATGAAAATATTACTAACTTGAGTGCAGATAATTAAGAAAAACAATCACCATAAAATTGAACGAATATATATCTTAGAGCCTAGTGTGGAGAAAACTAGGCTAAAGGGGGTCTTCATAACTTCCTTAAGTTCATTTATTCAATTACAAAGTGGCTATGGAAATTTTTAATCAAGAGAACTAAATACTTCACAAATAATCTTTACATTTTTCACTCTTCTCTATTTTCCTTCACTTCTAAACTCTCAAGAACATGAGGAAAAGTAATGCAACAATTCTAATTTAAAGGTACCAAGAAATTATACATAGTATTATAGGTAGCATGTGGAATTTATGTAGATTCCTTTCTGAGTTTAATTTGATTGTATGATTCTACATTGTATGAATGCACTGATTTCATTTGATCTAGTATGTTACAAATTTTAGTGAGCTTTTGTCATTTAGTATTTTTGTAGGGCATTTGATGTATTTTAGTCTTTAGAAAAAATAGAATTTGGAGCTATAATTTAAATATTATCTTACTATGACACAATTGTTTTGCTTTAAATATAGTATTAGATTAATCTACATATTTTCTTAATGAAGAAGTTGAGGATTTACGACATAGTTTTAGTATTAAAAAGGTCTCTAGAATTTCCATACCCTTCTAGATTTTGCTTTAAATATAGTATTATCTTAATCTACATATTTTCTTAATGGAGGATTTGAGGTTTATGACATAATTTTAGTATTAAAAGGGTCTCTAGAATTTCCATACCCTCCTAGATTCATTTTGTCAAATAGTTTGTATGCCTCGTCTAAGCTTCCACTATGTGCATACAATTCTACCAAGGATGTTTCTATTATGTTTTGGATCCACCATATCAAATAAACTAGTCTATTGATCCCCTTAATTATTCATTGGGTAGAATAAAGTGAACTGAATTGAATGACCAATATTAGTTACCTTTAGTCCTAATGATAATATCTTATAGCATTATGTATATGAAGACATTGAATAACTTTAGTGCTTATTTTTCTTGTGGGTTATTATGCTTTGATCTAGGGAGATACTCGACGTAAAAAATTGAAGTGTCCCATATGCTCTAGTAATCATCGCCATATCTGATTTCCTAAAATTTTGAGTCCAAGACAACTTTAATAGGCTCAAAAGGAGTCTGTATGCCCAAGATGGGTATGTGTAGGATCATCATGGAAAAAACAGGCCCTTAAGTGGCAAAAAATTCAGAAAAATTAGAGTCAAGAAACTTGACAAAAAAATTTGAATAAGTTATTTATATTATTTCAAAAATATGTAACAATAGAATTTGTAGAAAATTCAATTTAGTTTCTAAACTACTAGGTTTATTTATTTATTTTTTAAATCTATTTGGTGAAAATTTGAAATTTCAATGCAGTAGTACACTTAAATTTCAAGAAAAAATAAGAAGTAGGTGTCTGTCTGACCACCCTAACCACAATAAAATGATAATATTTTTTTATAAGATTTTAGACATAAGTAGAGGACTCATGTCTAAATGTGATGCATATTTTTTTGTAATTGTTTTCCAAGTAAATTATTAATTATAATTTTTTTATTACAACTTTTAAGAAATATAAAAACTCGTATGTTTGACCACCTTAACTTGGTCAAAACTTCATGAAATTCATTTTTTCTTTTTTTAATCCTATAGTATGTGAATCATAGAATGTGATGCATGTTTTGGATTCCAAAAATGTGATACTGTTTGAAAGCTATAAATGTTTTCAATCAGCCTATCAATTAGGACTTTAGTCATAATTTAAATAGAAAATGAATAATAATTATTTATTAAATTCAAAGTAAAGCATAATTTATATTGGTGGAAAGTTGAGAATATCCTTTAAAAACCCTTTTCATTTCATCAATTTTGGGTAAAAAAAAGTTGTCAGCCACATACCCTACAAATACCCATCATGATCCTACACATACCTAAATACAACCAGTCAAAGGTATGGGTCAAACAGGCACCTGAGGCCATCCAGAAAGGAAAAAAAATAACTGTCTTAGAATTCGATGGAACCAACATCAAGGCAAAGAGCCCATCGTGACCTTTCTAATGATGTTCATTTTGTTGAATTTTGAGCTCGTATTGGCAAGTTACACCAAGTCAAAGTTCACAGGCACAAGGTTGATCAGGTTGTATAGACGATGATGTCAACATGACATCAGCATGCTGACTTGGTAGTCTGTATGGTACAAAAACTAAAGTGGACTAATCCTAGACTGACACGTGTCAATCTATATAGATGATGTGGTAGTATAGACCCAAGTTGGTGGTACGACATATGACATGGTAAATGAGGTGGCAGGCATAGGTGGCACTGATTGTATGCTGATGTGTTTGCTGACTCAGTCCCTGACAGCGAATCATACTTTGCCACGTGGCATCTTCTTGGCAGAGCACATGGCACCCCATTCTCTTTCCTCCTTCTGGAGCAATCGAAATAATCTGCCAAAAATGTATGTGGGGGGATTTGATCCCCCCACCTCCTGGGGGCTATCCAAACCACCTACCAATATGCCACGAAATTTGCATTTGACAATATTGAACCACCAAATCATTTTGTTATCTTCAATTTGGTAAATAGGATTTAAAATAGACAATGGTAGGAGTTGACCTCCCGACCACCCTGCCACCAAAAAATTTACCCACCTATGAGCCATTGTATGGCTCTAAGCATATGTCAGGGTTGGTTTAGTTTTGATAAAATCATAAACCCATTTTCCCCCTTATTCCAACAAATATCCCTATATTTTGAAAAGGACATATATCCTAATGATCATAAAAGGTTAAAATAAATCATGTGAAGCCCAAAAAATAAAATTTTAAAGGGGCTAAATAATTTGATAAAGATTATTTAAAAACTATGAATGGGGATATTAGTGAATTTTATGTAAATAGAGGGGAATATGAAGGATTGTAAAAATGGAAGATAGGGTAATATTTTTTAATCATTTGGTTATAAACCAAATTAGGCAATTATTTTGTATAAAAAGGAGTGGAATGGGCTTGTGAGGGAAAGGGGAAATTAGGTGAACTATAGGGGAATTCATGAAATCTCTATGCAAACAGTGGGGGAAATTGTGCCAAATTGTTTTTCCTTGAAGGAGAGAAGATATTTGTCATTTTACCCATTGATTGAGAAGGCTTTGTAAGATTTCTTGGAGCATAATTGAAAGATCGGTCACTTTGTTGGAGAGGGACCCAAAGACGTAGCCAGTTGGAAAACTTCGTTATCATTTTCTATCTTGTCTTCTATTTCTCATTTCTTAGATTTTGTTATTTCCTTTATTCATTTTAAAATATTTTCAAGCATTTGATGTTAAACAATTCAATTATGTTAATTCCTTTAATCATTGTAATAGTTAAGCATTCATAGAAATTTTCATAAATCCTAATTCATATCAAGTTTAGTATAAGAGCTTTGTGTGACTAGTATTGCAAAAGTGGATGCTAACACATTCTAGGAAATAGTGAGGTGAAGACAAGATAGAAGAATACAATCCTGAAATCGGAAAATGAAGGACTTTGCCAATGATGGAAGAAACTAAAGTTAGGAAATTACTGAGCCTAAGCTTGATGATAAGTCTTTCAGTGAGCCTTTCTCAAGACATAAAGGCTATGGTGGAAGAGCTTTATGCAGAAAATAAGAAGTGAAAAAAGGGAGATTCTTTGAAGTGAGAAAAGAAGGAAGATCAAAAGGAGAAATAAGGAAAATCTCTAGAAGCTCCACCTCCTCCATATTCCCCTTCTTCTTATTCTACTACTGTTAATCCTTTCAAGAGAAATCTAAGCCTATTATTAAACTAGATGTAAAATTTGAATTGCCTAAGTACTGTGGGGAGTTAAATGTTGAAAAGTTAGATGATTGTATCCAGTAGGTAGAAGTGTATTGTAGGATTTAAGGCCTAGTAGAAGATGCTTCTATGATCCAGTTAGCCATTCTCCAGTTGGGAGGTACAACTCTCACTTGGTGGGAGAGAAGGACTTGGGAGGAAATTGCTCACCATGGTAAGGTTAATATGACTTGGATGGAATTTTTTGTTGCCCTTAAAAAATAGTTTTACCCTTTAGGTTATATGCAACAATTAACAATGAATTGACAAACCTTTAGGAAAGGTAAGGGTTAGTCTATCCACTATTACACCCATGAGTTTAGAAAATGGTCTATTGCTTTAAATGTTCCATTGTATACTCAAGATACGTTACTTAAGTACATAGGTGGTTTTCATTCTTACCTAAGACATACTATTCTAATGTTGAGTCCTAGTAATCTAGATGAAGTGTCAATCCAAGAAACTCATTTAAATTCAAGGGGTAAGAACACTTTCAGTGATAATTTTTCAAAGAAACCATCTAAGTCTAAGGGGAAGTCTAAGGGTAAAGACAAAGATAAAGGCAAGGGGAAAAGATAGCTATAATTAAGGAGGGTGATAAGCCCAAATTATCCCATTTTAAGAAAGAGGGGCATGATGATTCAAAGTGCTAGAAGCTCCATCCTAAATTAAGGCCGAAAAGATACAGAGGCAATAAAGGCAAGCAAAAGATTACTGCAGTGATTTAACAAGATCTTCTATTCGACTCTGAAGATGAAGTTTTACACAAATTGTTGTTGTTGGAGTCCAAGGTAAAGGGAAAGGCATGATTCTCTCTTCTGATGCAAGTACAAGTAAAGTATCTGCTCCTCCTAAACCTGATAAAGAATAGAATGAATTGCTTCATATTTGAGTTGTAACTAAGCACACTAAGATTGACACACTGTTTGATATGGGTTCTCAAGTCAACTTAATATTTGAAGAGGTTGTAAAGAAACTTAATTTAACTACAACACCTCATCCAAAGCCATATCCACTTGGATGGGTTTGTAATGATGCTCAACTACAGGTAACGAAGCAATGTAAATTGAGATTTGCTATCATGACAAATTTTTTTGATGAGGTAGAGGTATAGATGTCATTCCTTTGGATATTTATGGGCTTGTGTTAAGGAGTCCTTATCTGTATGACAAAAAATAAATATTTTATAGGGGAGAATAAGTGGACCACCTTTTTAAGGATGGGATAGAATACATTGTACATGCACACAAATTTAAGACTAATATTGCACTAGTTAATGTTGGTCAAATGAAAAGGTTGGTCAATTCTAGTAAGAAATTTGTTTTAATGCTTGTAAAGCCCAAAGAGGATGAAAAAGATGAAGCATTTAAGGAGTGTGATCTAGAGCATAAAACTGAGATGGTTAAAATAATTCTTCTTATGATGACTTATTTTAGGAGCCAAAGGGGTTGCCACCTAAGAGAGAGATACAACATGAAATTCAGTTGTAGCAAGATGTGCCTCTTCCAAGCCTCGACATGTATCATTTATCAGTTTTGTAGAATGAGGAAATCAAAAGGAAAGTTCAAGAGTTGGTTGAAAAATGTGTCATCCATCCTAGTACATCTCCTTGTAGTTCTCCAATTGTATTGGTTCCAAAGAATGATGGGTCTTTGAGAATGTGCATCGACTATTGAGCCCTAAACAATATAATGGTAAAGAATGGGTATCCTCTTCCACGTATTGATGATTTACTTGATCAGTTAAAAGATGTAATTTATTTCACTTAGTTAGACTTGTGTAGTGGATATCATCAGAAAAGAATTGTAGAAGATGACATTTGGAAAACTGCATTTAAGACAAAATAGGGACTATTCGAGTGATTGGTCATGCCCTTCGGGCTTTGTAATGCATGAGCTACATTTATGAGAGTCATGAATGTTTTCTTCCATCCTTTTATTGATGATTTTGTCATAGTCTATCTAGATGATATTCTTGTATTCAGTCAAACTTGGGAAGATCATGTAAGTCATGTAAAGAAAGTTTTCAATGTATTGAGAAAAGAAAAACTCTTTGTAAAGATGTCTAAATGTGAATTCGCTAAGACATCCTTAGTGTACTTAGGCTATGTCATAGGTGGTGGTCAATTGAAAGTAGACCTTGCAAAGGCCAAAGTTATTGTAAAATGGCTTAAGCCAAGTACAGTCACTGAAGTCAGAAGTTTCTTAGGTGCATTCTAGTACTGGAGAAAGTTCATCGCCAACTTCTCCTACAATGCATCACCATTGCATGCATTGACCAGTAGAAAGACAACTTTTCAGTGGGGAGTTCTACAGCAAAAGGCCTTCAATACTTTGAAGGAAAATTTGAGCACATCACCAGTTCTAGATTCACCAGATTTACATCAAACATTTGAGATCAAGGTAGATGCAAGTGGATTTTCCATGGGAGAAGTGCTAATGCAAGGAGGTAAACTAATCTTCTATCACTCTGAAACCTTTACAGGTGTAGTAATTAACTATTCTACTTATGATAAGGAACTTTATGCATTAGTTCAAAGTGTTAAAAAATGGAAACACTACTTAAGGGGGAAATAAACTATAATCCACACTGATCACCAATCACTTCAGTACTTGCACACACAGTCTAAACTGTAACAAAGTAGGTACTTTAGGTGGATGGGTTTTCTTCAACAGTTTCATTTGGAAATCAAGTACAAGAAAAGTGCCCATAACAAAGTAGTAGATATGTTGTCTAGGCCTCTTGTTATGAATGCTTTGATTATCCTTAAATGTATATCCATGGTACATGAAAGTTTTAACGAACAATATGCTAATGATGAAGACTTTAAGGAAATCTATTCAACTCTAATTGTAGGAAAACAAGTTGAAGAGAAAGATTACTATGTGTAGGATAAAATTTTGTATCACTTGGGAAAGTTATGCATTCAAAAAGATGAACAAGTGTAGGTAATCAAAGAAGCACACACCTCATTGATTGTAGGAAATTTTGCAGGGGTAAGCAAGACAATCAATCAGCTGCAAAAGTATTGTTACTGGCCTCATATGCAAGAAACAATATCTAAGTATATTATAGGTTGTATCATGTGTGCAACAAGTAAACCTAGCAATAGGAAATTGGGGTTGTACACACTGCTTCTTGTACCTTCCCATCCATGGGAAAGTGTTTCAATGGATTTTATCGGGGGGTTACCTATGTTTAGGAAGGGACGTGATTACTTGTTTGTAGTAGTTGATCGGTTCAACAAAATGTGTATTCTAATGCCTAAAAAAAATAGGTCACTACTGAACTGACAACTCATATGTACTTTCAATTTGTATGGGTTCATTTTTGGTTACCTACTTCTATTGTGTCAAATCAATATTCTCAATTCCTAGGGGAGTTTTGGTCAACTTTGTGGGGACTCATAGACACCAAACTAAAGTAGAGTACAACCTTCCATCTGCAGATTGATGGATAGATAGAGGTAGTAAACAAGATAGTTGTGCATCTACTCAGAGGTTACTACAATAAAAATTCCAATTTGTGGGATAAGAGTCTTAATTATGTGCAACATGCTTACAACCATGCAACACACTCTTCTACAAATAGGTCTCCTTTTGAGACTTGCTTCAGCTATGTGCCTAAAACACCAATGGGATTTTATTTTGGGAAGGATGATGTTGAAGATGGATGCCATGATGTAGAGAATGATTTGAAGTTCATCTAGAAAGTCCAAGCAATCTATCAAGTAGTGGAACCATAGTTGGAGAAGATCCAAGCCAAATACAAGGCTCGACATGATAAGCATCACATCAATCATCATTTCTACTTTGGAAATAGATTTTGGCTACATATCAGCAAGGAAAGAATGCAAGGTTAAGGAAGGAAGCTCAAGTCGATTCAATATGGTCCCTTTGAGATCTTGGAAAAGATTGGAACCAATGCCTTCCACCTTAATCTTCCTCCATACATGCACATTTATTCAATTGTCAATGTTGAGAATTTGAAGTTATACGAGCCTCCAATGATACTAGATGAAGAAATAGACATTTAGGTTCCATTAGTTGATGATCTTTCACCAGAGTACATGTCAGAGTTTCTAGAGGATGTCATCTCAAACCAAAAAGTTAGGACTTAATGAAGGGGAGTTGTTGAATACCTTAGAGTGGGAATAAAGGGGATGAATTCAAGCAAGGAAAAATGGATAGAGATTGGTAAAGTGAGGGAACTTTACCCTCACTTGCTTTTTGAGTAACCAAGCTTTCAAAGGTCCAAAAGCTCTCGAGTGGGGAGGACTAATCCAAGGGGATACTCAACATCAAAAATTGAAGTGTCCCACATGCTCCAATAATCATTACCAGATCAAAGTGCCTAAAATTATGAGTCCAACACAACTTGAATGGGATCAAAAGGAGTTTGTAGACCCAAGATATGACCAGTCAAAGATACAAGTCACACAGGCACTTGAGACCATCTAGAAAGGAAAAAAAATAACTATCTCAGAATATGACGAAACTAGTGTCAAGTTGAAGAGCCCATTGAGACCTTTCCAATGGCATTCATTTCATCAAATTTCAAGCTTTTACGTGCAAGTTACACCAAGTCAAAGTTTGCAGGCACAAGGTTGACCAAGTCATATGGACGATGATGTCAGCATGACAACAACATGTTGAATTGGTAGTCTATACAATACAATAGCTAAAGTGGAACAATCCTATGCTAACATGTGTTAGTCAATATAGATGACGTGGCAGTACAGATCCGAGTTTGTGGTATGATAGATGACATGATGAATGAGGTGGCAGGCACAAGTGGTGTTGATTGTATGCTGACATGTTTGTTGACTTAGTCCCTGACAATGAATCATAATTTTCCATGTGACATCATCTTGGCACACCACATGGCACCCCATTTTCTCTCCTCCTTCTGGCATGGTCAAAATTATCTACCAAAAATGTATGTGGGTGTGGGGGGATTCAATCCCCCCACCTCCCAGGCACTATCCAAATCACCTACCAATATGCCACCGAATCGACATTCAACAATATTGAACCGCTGGATCATTTTGTTATCTTCAATTTGGGAAATGAGTTTTAAAACAGATGATGGCAAGGGCCAACGTCATGACCATCCCACCACCAAAAAATTTACCCACCAGTGAGCCATTGTATGGCTCTAAGCATATGTCAGGGTTGGTTTAGTTTTGATAAAATCATAAACCCAATTACCCCCTTATTCCAAAAAATATCCCTATATTTTTAAAAGGACAAATATCCTAATGATCATAAAAGGTTAAAATAAATCTTGTGAATCCCAAAAAATAAAATTTTAAAGGGGCTAAATAATTTGATAAAGATTATTTAAAAATTATGAATGGGAATATTAGTGATTTTTATGTAAATAGGGGGGAATATGAAGGATCTCATTGTAAAATGGAAGATAGGGTAATATTTTGTAATTATTTTGTTATAAACCAAATTAGGCATTTTTTGTATAAAAAGGGGTGGACTGGGCTTGTGGGGAAAATGGGAAATTAGGTGAATTCTTGGGAACTATAGGGGAGATCTGTAAAATCTTTGTGCAGATAGTGAGGGAAATTATGCAAAATTGTTTGTGCTTGAAGGAGAGAAGATACTATCATTTTCCTCATTGATCAAGAAGGCTTTGTAAGATTTCTTGGAGTAGAATTGAAGGATCAGTCACTCTATTGGAGAGGGACCTGGAGACATAGCCATTTGGTGAACTTCATTATCAATTTTCTATCTTGTCTTCTCTTTCTCATTTCTCAAATCCTGTTATTTCATTTATTCATTTTAAAATCTTTTCAAGCATTTAATGTTAAATAGTACAATTATGTTAATTCCTTTAATCATTGTAATAGTTAAGCATTCATAGTAATTGTCATAGATCCTAATTCAGATCATGCTTGATTAGAGTTAAAGTGCATATTGTTTCATTGTATATATATAAACCTAATAAAGCCTTTTGGCCCTCTCAATAACAAAATATTTTAAAGTCTTTGGCCTACACAATATATGCTAGTTTGAAGTTATTCATAACCTAAAAAATATGAAGTCCTTCGACCCATATAAGATATATTTATTGAGAACCAAGGCCTTATAGTATATGACTGTATAGATATTGGGAGCCCTCTCAATGTATGACAGTTGGGAACAAGTATGAGGATTCAATAGGAATTTTTTTAAATTGATCATGTATACAATATTCCTATAAAACTATAGCTTTCCCTAATTGAGGAACTCTCTCATATTCTTTATTCTTGATCTATTGAGTTAAAATTCATGTTATATTGTCCTACACAAAGACTAATAATGCTATCATAGTCCTTGTCATAATGAAAAATAAAATAAAAATGGGGAATCATATAGTCTTGCAATAAACAATTTGTTTGAAGTCCAAAGGAACTTTTAAACTTAGATTGTTAGTATTTGTATTGAATGTTATAAACTCTTGATGTTTTTGTGAATGATTTCCTTTTCATTGGTAAGTACATAATTATTGTTGTTTATACATTTTACTCTTTGTAGAATGATAGTAAACAAGGAAAGTGAGAGAATTATGGGTGGTTTACAAAATTGTAATAGAATACAAACATTTAAAATGGTTGAAACAAGCTAAGAAATGCTTAATATTCAAGATTGAATTAAATTTAGTTTATTTTTCATGCTTTATAATATAGTTGATTCACAAGATGGGGAAATGCAGTTTTGAGGTCCGAATTGTGATCTGATGTATTCTTATTAAGATAAGAAATAAGAAGTAGCATCATCAATGTATGTATGTTAGATAGGATTGTTTTTTGTTTAAGGTTGAGCATAGGGTCTAACTTAAGGTACATTTTTTTCATGGATTTTGAAATATTTAATTTTTATGAAGAATTATTTACATAAATTTGTGTGTATGCTAGATTATAGGAATTTCTTTAAAGAAGCATTTTCAATGTCTTAGGTTTTCAATGTTTTTGATAACTTCTTGTATATGTTTATTTTCCAAACTCTTTCATTTTCTGATTTCAAAAGGGAAAAGTATTTAGTTCTCAAAAGTGTTGTAAGGTGGTCAAATGAATTGTGTCAAAACCTTTTGAAAGAAGAAGAGATTCAATACCATTTATTATCGAAGAGTTTTTCTTATTTCTATTATTTATAGACCTAAGTGCAATCATTTGTGTTCTCATATGATGTTATTGTGAAATTGATTATGGATTTATTTAAGTGATCTTGAGTTGTGTTAGGAGTATGCAATATTAATGGAAAAAACATGGAAATTCAAGGGATTCAAGCAACACATGTGTGGAATATATTCAAGCCAATTGGCATCCAACAAGGACATATTGGAAGGAAGGTGAGTGTGAAACATTATCTTTTGTTATTTGTATCATTATCGGGAGTTCTATGTTGATTATTATGTAAAGTGGTATTAGTGAAAATTTTGAGGTTATTTGTTCATGGGAGGAGACATCATATATGAAATACTTAATCTCATATCTTTTTAATAGTTTCTAGGAGGAAGCTTGAGACTAGAGGGGGAGAATGTGAGGAATAGCTAAATAAATTATTTTAGTGATTTTGGTTTGATTTTATATTGTTGAACATGGTTGATGTTTAGATCTTATATTTAATTGATGTTAGTAGTATTTAATGTTAATGTTTATGTTTAATGTTTTGGTTATAAATTTTCAAATGCACACATGTTTCCAATAAGATGTTGTAGGTGGGTAGCCGAGGAACCTTAAGTATTAGAGACAAAAGATCAAATGCCAAATATTTATTATTGGTTTTAAATTTGGGCATGGGAGTTTAATGTTGGAATGTAATTTATATTTCATGTGAGTTTAATTGTGAAGGGAAATGTTTCTTCTTTTGAATTATCTTTTTATTAGGGGAAATTGAAGAGTTGGGAGTATTTTATTTTAATTGGGAATTTGAATGGTTGGGGGAAGAGGAGATGAAAGTGATGTAGCTTGTTCTCTTTCTTTATTTATTTATTTATTTTGGGAGAAGGGAGGGAGGATAAAAAGATATGGTTGTAGGATGGTAGTGGCTAGAAGAGACTTTGTAAACTTGGACAAGTTGTCTAGGCTGATCCTTGCTAGGATAGCCATGGTATGCTAGTATTGTAGTGGTAAGTTTTTTGTTATTTTTGAATTCTTGTTAGAGGGTTGGAAAAAATCAATGTTTGTTATTGTTATGAGAGGATTGGGTGTGTATAAGGAGTTGATCTTGCTTCAGGGATGAGAGCCTCCTTTGTATGGGGTTGAGGAGGGTATGGAGCCTCTCTTGGGGATGGTTGATCAAATATGAAAGTGTGGTGTTGTGAATGATATTGGAAAGCCATGAATGGTAGTTGGTTTATTGTAATGAATGGAGGTGGGTTGGATGATGGTGGTAGTGTGAGGATATGGTTGGATGGATGGTAGTGGTGGTGTGTAGTTATTTTTGGATGGATGGTGGTGGTTGTGTATGGAGATTGTTGGATGGGTGATGGTGGTTGTGTGTTGAAAATGAAGTTGTATGTGAATCCCCCTTTACAAGAATTTGGAAAGTGGATTCTTTGTGTGTGAGTCAATGTTAATGTCTATTTTGATTTCAAATTTTTAATATGGCATTTGGTTTTGTCTCCCACTTGAGGGTGGACTTATTTTTTCATGGGACTGGGCCGCTTTATTTGATGTTGCAAGCTTAAAACTGAAGAAAAAATATTAAATGTATGCAGTTATTTTGGTACTAACGATTCTAAATGTTTGTTTGAGTTATATAGAGTTGCATAATGAAAATAATCTCTGACTACAAGTAAAAATAAAAGTAGTGATCAAATTATGATTCAAGAAAATGCTCTCTATATTCATACAATGATTTGAAAAAAAAATGCATTGTTATTGTGGTGAAACAAAATTCATTTCTATTGTAGGTTTTTTCTATCACTTTGTTTTGTTATTGTAATTATAATATTATTAAAATCTATCTCTTTTGGTATATTGACGTAGCTTGAAATTTTTACTATAGAATATAAAAACGCGTTAATCTTTTTTGTGCAGTCTTTTACAAAATTGTTCCTTAATGTTAGATGTTAACATCATGTCTTCATGTAGTGTATTGTTTGGAAACCATATTGGTGAACAAGGAAATGAATATTAAAAATTTCCTTAGCAATGTTAAGGTTGATGCTAATATATGTGATTGTTGTGAATAATAAATTTTTTAGCAAAGTGAAAATCTATTCCATGGCTTCTTAATGCTCTTGACCAAATATGTACAGTATTCCTATAGCTGCATCAATTCCTCTTAAATATCAATTGTGTTCATTCTTGTTGCATATCTAGCAATCTTTCATAGCTATTGGAAGTTATTTTCCTTGTGTTCCTTGAAATAATGATTATGCAATCAACTCATTTAGCATCTAGTCCTCTACTCAATGCAAAATAATTATCTTAGTAGCATGCTTCTATTTCTACAATGATTCTATTCTTATATGCTTGTGTTATATCTTTGTTCATGCATGGTAACGTTTGTTTTCCCTCTACAAGAATTTCAAATATTAGGTACTTCATGAATCTTTGAAACTACATAGGTTAAGCATAAATGCCTCTATGACATTTCAATTATTAAAGGCTAAATAGGTGAATGCAACATTTGTGTAGACACTTAAAAAATGTCTTAAATGATATCATGCAATCAAATTTGATATACTAACACCATTTTTTCCTAGAATCCATCCTCTTTTCACTTAATTGATTAAATTAACCTATCTATTTAATTAATTACATCATTTTCATTTATTAATCTAATTGACCTAATTCTTCCCCCTTTCGTGCTAACCTTTCGTCTTGTCAAATTGGATAAATCAAAATATTCAATTTTAACACCTTAAATCCTCTCATTTAAATTAAATAATATTAATTATTTAATTAAATGTCATTTTGACCCATTTTCATTGAATAAGTTAATTATTTAATGAATATCCTAAATTCTCCTAATTTGCATAATTTAAACTTTGTTTTAATTATCAAATTATTAGTTAATCTCATTCTCCCACTTGAAAGGGAAATTCCTTGAGAATATTCCTCCTTTGCACATTCCTCCAAAAAGGGAATATTCTCATGGAATATACCTTCTCATTTGCACATTAATTTTTTTTTAATTAGCTGAATACTAATTTTCCTCCAAAAGGGAATATTCCCATGGAATATTCTTTCCCTCTTTCATTTGAAAAAAAGGATTTATTTTTTTTTGTAACAAACTTTCAATAAACTTCTTGTGCAAGTTTTGAAAGTGTGTTTGTTTGGATGATTGTGAGCCCTTGGTTAAATATCATCTTGCATTCTTAACCCTTGATGGGAATCTTTGATCCATGCCTCCAACTTCCTTCCATCCTAGCCATTGATTGATTATTTCAATCTTGACCATTGGTTTTATTTTTCCTACTCTATAAATGGAGCTTACATCTATTGAATAGGGATCCACCTTTTAATAGTAAACTCATGTTGTTAAAATCAATCTCATCTTGCATCCATGTTTCATGTTTTAAAGGAATTTTAGATTAATTTACATGCATAATAGCTTAAAGTATCCATTAATGGCTTCCATGGTAACTTAGGTGCATCCATTTAGCATATTTTTAAACTAGGGTTTTAATATTTCAAATCTTGCATACATTTAGAATAGATTGCATACAATCACATCAATCATCTTATCTTTTATCATATTAATCTAGCTCTAATCATGTCTTACAACATAGATCTTATCAGTTTCATCAGTTTTCTTCAATAAAACTAATTAAAACAATCTCATTATCCAATGGATTAGGAAAGGGTCGTCATTCCACATAATTGCAACACCACTCCTCCAATCTAGGATAAGTTTCAATGTCTTAGAGTAGATGTTTGTTAATATTTCATGTTATAAATTTTTAGTTTTAATGACTTCTTTGTCTTTGTTTAAATTGAATGATTTTATTGGAGTTGATGCATAGTGGCTTAAATAAGCTTCAAATCATCATGGATCAAGTGTAGTAAGCCTATACTATGTCATTAGTCACAGTTTGAATGATTAAGTCATTTATAGTAATAGAATAGTCACAACATATTAAGCTTCATTGGAGTGATCTTTTCCAGACAATTCACTAGAATTCAATTTTTCTTTTTAAGTATTGTTGAACTATGCATTTAGTTTCTAATGTTTACGAATGTGTTATATTAAACTTGCATTGTGAAGTTAATGATGTAGGTATGTTTATCTACCAACTTGTGGTTATGTTTCCATAATATTAAGATTGTATTTTGATATCTTTTCTAGCTTGTATGATGTGTGTTGCACTCAAGCACAAAAAAAGAATAGTTCTTGTAATAAAATTTTGATATCTGGGAAAACCTACAACTAGATAATTTACTTCATTGTCTTTATGACTTTAATATAGATTAAATACTCTTTATTTTCTAACCATTTTGTGATTTAACTTCTTTAGTGTTGCAAGATTGTACCATGTGAGATATGCATTATAATCTAGTAACCATTTTATTTATATGCCTTTGAAAGTCACTCTTTCTTGAACTAATACAAATATCATTTGCATCTTCTCTCATAAGATGTAGTATTTTTTTGTATTTAGCTTTAATGGCAATGATTTAGTTTAAAATATCAATACCATCAATTAACATTGATATTTGACTTCCACTAGAGAATGGCCTTTATGTTTTAAACAACATACTTATAATTTAGAACTGCAACTCATCCAATGACTGCTCACACTTCTCCTTTCAAATCTCTTTGATAGCTTTTCTCCACTTAAATTCTTACTCAAATTCTTCTTCCCTTTGAGCTATACACAACCTGATTTCTTCTTCTATCTACCAACTTTTTACTCCTCAATATATCTTATATACACTGATGTTTTCATGTTGTGCATCCTTTCTTCCCAAATATTTACCTTTTAAGTCTACTACCCTAACACCTTTTCACTTCCTTGCACATCACATCCACCTCTTGTATTGTGTGGCTTACAACTGTTTTTTCTTTTAGATCATATATTTGTGTGTGTGATCATAAAAACATCTAGTAGTATGTGTTTTATTCTTGAAAATAGTTTTATGCTTCTCTACATACACGTCTCATTCATTGATAGTCATATTGCTTCAAAGTATATTCTATTTCTTGAACAACTAAATGTATACATACATATACAAATTTATATCAATGTTCACATTTTAGACAATGGAATATTTAATGAATTTCATTTAGCTTGTTGTGGAACAATGATTTCCTTAACTTGTTTTAAAAATTATGTTGTGAATGCTCCCTAACTTTACCATATTATATTAACAATTATTCTAGTCTCATTAATGTTAGGATGTTACATGTGAATAATCTTTATTCCCTTTCATAATTTTTTTTTATAGGATTAGTATTAAAAGTATTTAACTTGAGTAAAATAATCTCTTATTCAAGACTTCATCTATATTTTTATTATATCCATTTTAAAATTTTGTGTAAGTAGCTTATCCTTATTAATATATATATAGTTATAGTTATTTTTTCGTGTTTTATAAACATAATTTTAGATGAAATACATGTTAATGGTGAACCATAGATTTTTATTCTCCTCTTGCACCTCTAGGGTTTTGCACCTAAAAGGAGAGGGACAAAGGTCTAGGGCTCATTTGATAACAAAACCTTGAGATTTCAATGCTAAGGAGATTGAAATATGACAAAGGGAATGTTCTAGGGGGTTGAATATGGAAAAGAGGGGTTCACTACCAAGTGTAAACTTGGAAAAGACAATGAAATGAAAAACCCTGGTTGAATGCAAGAAGATGCTATATAACCTAGAAATGTAAACAAATTGTAACAAAAATTAATGAAATTGTAGAGGTGCACCTAGGAACTTGTGAAGGATAGAATGGAGACTGGAAGTGCTATTGATTATAGAATTTTGACCTACTAGGACACTTCATCCATTCTGGGTGACTTAGTCCTAGATCAGGAAAACTATTCTGGAGCTTGTTTCAGCCAAATGGGCATCCAAATTTACAAAAAAATCTGACAAATAGGTTCAATGGGTCTAAGTTTCCATTGATGGTGACTTAGTCCACTTTGGATTTTCTAAAAAATTGAAAGTGGAAATAGAAGCCCTTAGTCTGCACTTTCTGTTCCTTCCAATATCCAGATTCGAAACCCTGATTTATGAGGTTGTAGGTGACTATTTGTGGAGGTTTTGACCTAGCCAACAAGGAGATGTCTTCAACAAGTTTGTAACTTATCCTTCAATGATATACAAGCCTTCAAGATACCTAAATCTTTCCATGATGACAGATCTTGAATTTTTGCAACAATGGATGAAGAATCTTCCTTTCAATGCCTTAGAAAGTTATCTTGATGACTTGCAATGTTAAAACCCTAGCTTGCTTGACTTGAAAGGGATGAATGATGAATTAGGGCATGGGAGAATTGGGGGAGATTGAGAAGATTAATAATATGAATAATGAGAGGAAAACCCTATATTTATACATGATTATGCAAAATTTCTTGAAAATACCACATCACAAGTCGACCTTAATGCTTAGAAAATAATATCCTACCAAAATTTTGAAATATTTTTTATATTTGAGCCAAGTAGGACTAAGTCGCCCCAAGTGGCAACTTGGTACCACTAGGGAAATTTTATTGGGTGTCAAGAATTAAAGTGTATTAAATGATGTTTCATAGGATTATTCTCAAAAACACATTTAAGTAGGGCTTGTAAGTGTATAAAGGAGCCATTTAAACATAAGAAAGGGTTGAATTATTGATGAAAAGCCTAGAGAAGCATGAAAGTTTATTACAACACTTTAAAATACTTTGAAATAAGGCTTGGTGAGTGATAAAAAGAGGTTATTTAAGTGAATTATAATTAAAAGGTCCTAGAAAAGCGTGACAGTAGGTTACAACACTTCACAATACTTTTACAAGGAATGAATAAATACACTTTATTCAGTTTGCAAGGGCCCAAGATCTAATTTGGATGTGTAAAAACACCCCAAAACACTAAATCAAGGCCTTATTAAGTCCAATTTATCATTAATTATTCCCATATCAAGCAAGAAATACTTTTTTCTAAGTTAATTTGTTGGCATATGGCTCTAAGAGATAATTTTTGGCTACTTGTGTTGTCATTGATGACAACTAGAGTCAGTAGGATGATTTGCAATATCAAAATTGTTTATACCATCAAGGAAACTAAGACTTTGTAATCTACTGGTAGAAAGAATGAAGAATAGGACATCTGGTTGGCAAGTTGATCCAATCACTTTTTCAGATCATTATTTCATGGTGTGGATCTCCAGGAAATCTTTCTTATCATTTACACTATCCTCTGATGATTTTTGTGGTATAGTATTATGTCGGAGTTTGAGTTTAGAAGATTTGGTAGCATGTTTCATGGTTTATTTTATATTTCCTATGTTTGAAATCCTGGTTTGGGTCCCTAATAAAGTCTAGCTAACTTGTGTGGGTACACATCAGTTATAATTAGTGATTTGAGTTGACATATGCAAAAAGATTATATTTTATTGTGAGGCTGACATACATTGAATTTTTGTTTAGTGGGTATATAAAGGAAATCGATAAACCATTTTTTGATGGGATGAAAGTCATGGTAGTAGATATAATGTTATAGTGAAGGAGTATCAAGAAGAGAGAAAAAAGTGCAGATCAATTGTTTGAGGGCAGAATAGTTTTGATATGCAGAGCAAAGTAGAAGTGTGATTAGGTTAAGAGATCTAGAATCTAATCGTGAGCTTTAGTGGAACTGAATTCTAGCATTTGTAGATGTTGTTCTCTCAGTTCAAAATTTTATTGTAATCTTAATTTTTCTTGTAAGGAAGTGAGCCTTTCCTTTTTAGAAGTGAGCTCTAGGTAGTGTTCCTGAATGCAAGTGCATTCCTCTTCTTTCTATTTTACTTTTAATAGAGTAAACATTGTGGATTAATCAACATCATGATTTTTCCCTTAACAAGGTTTCCACGTAAAAATATCTAGTGTTATGGTGTTCATTAATGCAATTGCATGATTTCATCTATTGTGTTGCAAATACTATATGAAGTTTAATTATTGTTGTTAATTGTTTTGGATCTATTTTGGAAGTTAAAATCAATGAACACTGATTCACCCCCCTGCCAGTTTTCCCAGTGTCCAACAATTGGTATTAGAGCCCATTCCTCTTCAAAAGTTTATCATCTTGAGGTGAATCCTAAATTTCAATGGATGTTGGAGGTCTTCAACAATAGCTTATGGTGGCACTTGATGATCTTGATCAATCTAAAGTGGAGGTCATGGAATTAAAGGAAAATCTTGCAAATGCTGAAAAATTCATTCAATCACTAAAGGATAAGATAAATGAGTCAAGGGAAACGAGGAAGGAGTTGTCTGATCAGTTGAAGAAAAAAGAAAGTAAAGGTCAGGATGATGTCCATCTGAATCAAGCCCAAAAATAAATAATAGAAGAATGTGAAAAGCTATCCAAGGACAATGCAATTTTAAAAATTGATATGGAATCTATGGCAATGAAGTTTACCAAAGAGATTGAAAAAAGGAAGAAGAATGATGAGAATCTTGCCCAGTCTCTGAAAGAAAAATATGAAGAATGCAACAAAATTAATAGTAGAACCATTCAGCTGGAGGTAGAATTGCAACAAGCTAGAAACTATGAAAATGATATTGAGAGATAGATAGTTACTCTTGGAAATGAGCTTGCTACTGCAAATGAATTCAAGGAAAAGTTTAGGATAAGTTCTGCTAAGCTTGATGAGATAACGAAAAATTTGAAGGATACAAATGACAAGCGAGGTCTTGGCTATGAGAAGGGTGAAATCTCTGGATCTAAACAAAAGAACTCTGAAAATAAGAACAAAGGAAGAAACATTTGGTAAGGAAACCCAATGCTCAAAGATTTAATGGATATAGTTTTACTTGTAATAAATTTGGACATATGGCTTCTCAATGTAGAAGAAGGATAAACCTTAGTACTCCATCATTTTCTGGTCAATGTTTTAAATGCAAGAAGTTTGGTCATAAGGCATTAGAATGTAGAAGTATTCTTGTCAATACAAGTAACATTAAATGATATACCTATGGAAGATTTGGACATGTTTCAAATCAATGCAAATTAGGAAGAAATTAGTGGAATGGCTGGTATAGATAGAAAGTTCTTGTATGTTTCAATTGTAACAATCTTGGACACATTGGAAAATTCTGTAGAAATAGAGGTCTGATTTATTAAGGAATAAATTCACAAAAAGACAACAAAGGAAAAGAAAAAGTATTTTTGAAAGAGATAAGAGATTAGATGAAGAAAAGATGGGTGAAGAAAAGTGAACCTGATGAAGGAAACAAGGTTGTACTGGAAGCTCCCTCCAATAACTGATATCAGGCTAGTGGCCTAGGGGGAGTCTTTCATGAAATCTCTTGTCCCCCTATGTATAATTGGCACTGAATCGTTGGATGTCGTTAGTCATCTTGTTATTCATAAATGGAAGTACTAGCAATCATATGTTAAATTGGATGAAATGGTATAGTTCCGCAGTTGAATTCTTCACTTGTTGTCTGATTTTGCAGAGTGACTAAAACTTCTAGGGAAATGCATTTAATGTGGTAGAAAGTAAAGTAGGTGAAGTTATAAAAAGGGAATTTGAAACCCTAATTTTTCATTAAGCACTAAAGGAGAACAGTTTGAGAGAATTTTCTACAAAATTTCAAAGGTGCCAAAGGTGATCCTAACAACGAATTTCTAGGTATTTTTGTTGATCATTGATTTCATGTCAATTTTGCAATCAGAAGAACTTAGTTCGAGATGAAACATGAAGCAAATCAAAGGAACCGTAGGTCTAGATGAGTATAGTAGTCAAAAGATTAGAGATGAAAGGAATTTGTTGCCACTCATCGATCTTAGAAGGCTTGAAGGATCAAAGCATAAAAATGTGGATATATGGAGTGAATATCCTCTTTTCATCAACGTAAAGATAATTCAATTTCTTCTAAGAAAATTGGATGGTGATATCCTCACTCTAGAAAAACCTTATAAAATTTCTAAGGATGTGATTAGAAATATAATGAGCTCATGCAATGTTGGTGATTTAATGAAGAAGAAGTCAATTTGCAATGTTGACGTCGAAGCCCTAACTGGAATAAGGGGAGATCAAAGGGCTCTGATAATTGTGATGATTAAAGATACATTGATAAGGTATGTTGCACATGGAATCACGTATAAAATATTCTTTAGAAACTAAGAAGGATCAACCTTAGTAGGTGCGACATATATCACTCATAAAATGATAATTGAAATTGAATACTTTGACCTATGTAGTCTGTTGAAGGATCAACTGATGGAGAATGTTCAATTAATGAAGGATATTGACTACCCCTTCAGGTTTGGCACTCCAACAATATTTATTATGATGTATTTTCTAAAATATTTTCCTATGAAGGATAATGTAGTGTGGAGAGAAAATATGTCAGTTTGTAAGAAAATCTTCAATCATTATAACTCTTTCAAAAATTGTGAACAAGTGTATGAAAAATTCTTTAGAAAGGCATTGAAAGGTTTAGGGAAGGTGTTTTCCCTCTCCCAATAAAGTTAACTAAAGGTGGATCATGCTCTGGAAAGGTAGAGAAAAAACAAAAGAGAGGAAGTCATATGGGTGGCATTACTCATCTGGTACCCAAGTCAACAAAGTTTGAAGAAAAAGGGAAAAGAAAATTGGTTGTGGATGTAGAGGATGAAGTTTTTGAAAGAGATAGACCAAAACTAGGTGAATAGGAAATTATAATAGCTGAAGATAGTGATGAAGAAGGTGCTTTGTTCAAGTTAAAGATAGTGCAAATCATTTAGGATGAAGATGGTGTGCAAAAAATAATAGGCATATGGTTAATGGACCATCTTATGAGCAGGATATTATTGAAAAACTCTAGAAAGATACTTTGATGATAATAATATCGAGCTAGAGAGTCTATAGGATGTTCTCCCAGAAGAACTAATTGAGTGTGTCAAGGAAGCCATGGAATTAGTGCCTCTAGATAGAAAAGAGGAGGAAATAATTTCCCATTTAAAGATGCAGTTTAGGCTATCCCTTTCCAAGTTGAAGAAGAAAATGAATGAGCTAAGACAATGCATTGATTTTACCAATAAAGTTTTCAATTACTATCTTAAGTGGCCTCATGTAGTAGGAAAGTACAAGGATAAGTTGGAGGAAATCGAAAAAGAGCTTGTCAAAACTGGACAAGATTACAGTATGACTTTGGACAAGAATGGTGATGTTAAGAAGAAGGTTTATGCTCTGCAGGTTGAGCATGCAGAGGTCCACTTTGCCAAGAATACTCTTATTGATCCCTTATGGAAAGTAAAAGACATAACTAAAGGGAGATTAGAGTAGATGATTGAAGTGCTTAAGTCAGGAGAAAAGCTAGAAGATGCAATCACCATTCCTGAGTCTCTTATTCAAATCATCAATAGAACTTTAGAGAATATTAGTTTGATCATAGCTATTGGGATTGCAGTGGAATCCTAGAAGAAATTCCTTCAAGAAATGAAAGCTAAGTATAAAATGATTTTTTGAATTCTTACAATAGTTGTCCAATTTTGATCAATTTTTGCTTCATCAGTTGGGGAGAGAATGGAGTAAGAGTAAGTGTAGTAAAGTATTAAAGGGAGAGAATAGGAAGAAAAGTGTAGAGAGGATATATTATAGCTTTTTCATTGATGTAAAAAGGGGAGAGAATGTAGTGAAAATTTTCCTTGACATCCATAGGGGGAGCAATAATTTTGGTCTTGCTGAGTTTTTAGTTTTGACTCTTAGTCAATTTCTCAGTAAGTGTTGCCATCAATTCCAAAGGGGAAGATTGTTGGAATATGGCTTTGAGAGATTGTTTTTGGCTACTTGTGTTTTCATTGATGGCAACTAGTGTTAGTAGTATGATTTGCAGTATCAACATTGTTTATACCAGCAAGGAAACTAAGACTTTGTAATCTACCGATAGAAAGAATGAAGAATAAGACATCCACTTGGGAAGTTGATCCAATCTCTTTTCTGGATCATTATTTCATGGTGTGGATCTCTAAGAAATATTTCTTCGCATTTACACTATCCATTGATGAGTTTTGTGGTATAGTATTAAGTCGGAGTTTGAGTTTAGAAGATTCGGTAATATGTTTTATGGTTTATTTTCTATTTTGGCTGACATGTTTCATATGGCATATCATGGATATATGTGGAATATGTATTTTGATATTTCCTATGTTTGAAATCTTGGTTTGGGTCCCTACTAAAGTCTAGCTGACTTGTGCAGTTACACATTGATTCTAATTAGTAATTTGAGCTGACATAAGCAAAAAGATTATATTTTATTGTGAGGCCGACACACATTGAATTTCTATTTAGTGGGTATATAAAGGAAATTGGTAAACCATTTTGTATGGGATGAAAGTCATGGTAGTAGATATAATGTTGTAGTGAAGGGGTATCAAGAAGAGAGCAAAAAGAGCAGATCAGTTGTTTGAGGGCAGAATAGTTTTGATATGCAAAGAAAAGCAGAGTAGAGTAGAGTAGAGCAGAAGTGTGATCCGGTTAAGAGATCTAGAATCTAATTGTGAGATTCACTGGAACTAAATTCTATAATTTGTAGATGTTGTTCTCTCAGTTCAAAATTTTGTTGTAATCTTAATTTTTCTTGTAAGGTAGTGAGCCTTTCGTTTTGAGCAATGATCTCTAGGCAGTGTGCCTGAATGCAAGTGCATTCCTCTTCTTTCTATTTTACTTTTAACAGAGAAAAAATTGTGGATTAATCTCCACCATGGTTTTTCCCTTAAAAAAATTTCCACGTAAAAATATCTGGTGTTATGGTGTTCATTAATGTGACTGCATGATTTCATCTATTGTGTAATGCAATTTCTATATGAAGTTTAATTATTGTTGTTAATTGTTTTGGATCTTTTTTGGAAGTTAAAAATAGTGAACACTAATTCACCCCCCTATTAGTGTTCCCAGTTTCCAACAACGTTTAGCCCCCCTTTAGTGAGAGGATGAAATTTCTTCAAAATCACACTAAAGTAGACATTCAAGAGAATTCTAATCGTACAAATGCGAATGGTTTAGGACAACAAAGATGAAGGAGGTGGTCAAGCCCCCATGATACAAGATCCTAATTCAAACCAACATAAGCACAAAAGGATATGCACAAGTTGAATGATTCACAACAAATAAATATATACAATCATGCAATGGAAATAACTAAAAGGAAGAGATGTACAAAAATAAAAAGGTGGATCAAGCTTTGACCTTTTTTCCAATATGTTGTGGATCAAATCTAGGCTATTTTTCCAAAAATGCATACTCACTCTAAGGTGACAAAACTCTTTTCTTTTCACTGGGTGAGAAGTCCCAAAAGGTGAGAAACATACACTCATGGTTGGTATGCACTCACACACACGTAGGTGGCTATGGGGAAAGTCATGCCTTGGAATGGGCTTCCTGCTCAATCATACCAAATTTATACCTCCCGATAACTTTAATAAGGCACCGCAATAGAAAATGATTTTGTATGCTTGAAACTCATGTAAATGCAAAGTAGTGCAAGGAATGTTCAAATGGATTTTTCTTAGTTTGTGCAAGGTCTCATCTTAGGGAACACCATGCTTAATGTCTCTAAGAGAGGAAAGGTACAAATGGTCTCATCTTGTTTGCAAGAGAGGACAAGTGCAAGGTCTCATCCTAGGAAAAATTGTACCTAATGTTTCCAAGAGAGGAAATCGCAAGAGAAAGAAAATCACATAATGAAATATGAGTGTCGATGTATTCCCCCACTTTAAAGTAGTTTCTAACACCATTGTTTTGAGAAATTGCTTTAAAGTAGAAGAAGAAGACATGAGAGCTAACTAGGAAATCCCTATGTCAAGCCATATGTTTCCTATAAGCTACGTCATGAAAAAGGTAGTATGTCATATGCGAGCCAATTTAAGGCATGTCTTCCACATTCCAAGCTCTCTTGTATATAATCATGAAAGGTTAACGACTAGCCAAAAGAGGCAATGACAAGTGACATATGAGAATAAGGCTATTTAACCCCTTGCCCCCACTTAGTGCGAGAAAAGGGTAAGCTAAAATGATTGATAAGAAACATGCTAGAGTGAAAATCAATATCAATTAGAGGAATAAGGGGCCCCCATATAAGGAGGAGCACAAAACTACTTAAGATGTTGGATTTTACTGGTAAAACCCTTACATTCATTAGTAGAATGACCAAAAACTTGATGATATGTGTAAAATGAAGTCTTGTAATAGAATTTATTTTGATTTATTGGAGGAAGGGATATCAAGTGATCTTGGAGGAGCCTTGAAAAGATACCATCTTGATTAATGGTAGAAAGTGTTCATGTAGTTTGTGACAAAGATATATCTTTCTTAGATGTACAAGATGCCATATCTATGCAAGACTCTTTAGATATCAAGATTTTGTTCTATCCTTTACAAGAGGGTATAAAATCTAACGAATTCAAATTGTTAGTGTTGTACAAGATAGCATTGACATTAATTGGAGATTTATTTGGTTGTTTCATGTCTTGTGTGATAGATTTGATGTTGTGTGAAGGCTTGATTATCTCTATCAAAGGACAATAACCAAGACCATGAGTTGTTTCTTACATGTTAGGATTGATGGGGATACATATACCTTGTTCTCTAGGACCACATCCTTTTCCTCTATATCCAAGTTGTTTCATAATCTCATAACCTTTTCCATAAAGCTTTTTCATTGCTTTTGGATTAGGTGGTTGTTCTTTGTTGATTTCTTCAAAGTTTGTTGTGTAATTTGCTTGTTCTTCTAAAGTGGTTGAGGTGGATGCTTTTGAAGGGTCATATGAATGTTGTGTTGAAATTATAGCTTTGTCATTCCTCTTATTGGAATCATTGTTTATGATCTTGTACTCACCCATGAATGTGCATTTGAAATCTAAGGAACCCTAGTCATCTTCTAGTAGCTTCGTGACTTGTTTAACATGTTTTTCTTTTTGTTGGACAGGTTCCACTTGTGTAGTTGGTGTTAATGTTGCCAAAGGATTTTCCTTTTTTTTTCTCAATGTTTAAACAACTATTTGGGTTAGGGTCGGCTTCAAATGTGTACACTTTGTTATTTTATATGTATTTCATTTTATGATGAAGAGTAGAAGGCACACCATTCATTGCATGAATCCACAATCTACCTAAAAGGAGGTTATATGAAAGATCATTAGGCATAACATGGATCGATGTTTTCAATGTTTCCTATCCAACTATAATAGGAAAATTAATCACACCAATTGGTTGTTTCCCTACATTTTCAAATCCTTTGATAGATAAAGAATTAGGTTGAATGTTGGTTTATCCACTCTAAGCCTATCCAAAAGGCTTACACTACACACATTAAGAGTGGAGCCATTTTCAACAAGGGTTTGTATATCCCTATTCTTTTGTATTAAGATATGATTATGAAAGCATCATTTTGTTTTTGTACTTCCAAAGGAGCTATCACACTTTGGTGAAAAACAATGTCATCATTGATTCCTTGAATGAGAGCTACTATGTTATTTGGTTGTGCATTAGAAGGGACAAGAACTTGTTGTAAATTACTTCCAAGCATGTGGTGATAGTGAGGGGATGCTTGAATAAGGTCACATAATGATATCTTAGCAAGAGTATTCCTAAGTTGTTCAACAAGATCATACTACTTTCCATGAGAAGGACCTAGTAAGATAGGATTAGGAAAAGGTAAGGGTGTTGGTATTGGTTGTTGGGGTTGTGAATTATTTTGAGTGTTATATGTATGAGCAATGTTATTATGACTTGGTTGTTGTGAAACATTGTTCTTAGGTGCGTAGAGGATTAATTTAGTTTTGTTGTGAGTTTGAAGCTTGTTTGATAGTGGTTAATGGATGAGTTGAGGTTGAATAATATTAACATCCCTTAGCAAGTGAGAGTTTAATGTTTCCTCTTGATCTTCTTCTAAAGGAATAATATTAGTATTGTCAATGTTATCCTTGTCTTGTATCATGATATCCTCCCTAGGAGGAAGGTTTTTAGAAGGACTACCAATCAAATGTTCTTGACAATCAAAGGTTGGTTCTTATAAAATGACTTTATTGCAAATAGTAGAATGATCAATTATTGAATTGTCTTGCTTAATAAGGATTTCTCTAGGTGAAGGGGGACAACTAAGATTCTCATGACTTTTATTGATTGTGTTTTCTAACGTCAAAGTATATTCTTCACAATTATTAGAGATACTAGGAGAAGGAAAAATGTTATTGTCATGATTACCTATGGTTGGGTTGTTTTTTCCATCAATGTCTTGTTCACTAAGAGAGGTAAGAGAAGAGAAACAATTAGGATTCTCAAAACTCTCATTTATTGGTTCTTCTACCAAAATATCTTTATCACCAATAGGAGAGATATTAGGAGAAGGATAAATATGATCATTAGGAATGTCCAAGATTGTATTCTCTATCACTAAAATATTCTCAGAGGGAGGCGATTGTTTCATAGCATGCCTAGGTATGTAAGATAGTAACATTGTTTGAACAAAAATGAAAAGCACATGTAACCATTTCATGTAATGTTTCAAGAATGTAAACAATGTATATCCAAAGATGCAAAACATTTGTATCCAATGTAAAGCTTTAAGAATGAAAAAAATGTATAACCAAGAATGAAAATCACTTTAATCAAAATTCTGCAAAGTTTTATGAATAGAAACATTGTGTATGCAAAAATGAAAAGTAATTTTATACATGTTATGCAAAATTTCAGAAATATTAGCATTTTCAAATCTAATGAGGCTTGTAATTGAAATGATTTCAAAAATGACTACCATAAATTGATGTTTTTGAGCTAGAAGCATAAAACAAATGTTCCCAAAACTTTCCAAACTTATAGTATATGGTACTAGGATGCTTAGGAAGCACATAAATGAGGTTTCTGATGCTATAACAAATAGTTAAAAATCTAAACTAGGACTAAGTCTCCCAAAATGGTGAATTAGTCCTAGTAAGGGTTTTTTTCAAAAAAATTATAAATTATAAATTGGTTTTGATGATTTTGATGTTGTATGACCAGAATTCTAAATGATAATGCATTTTTCAAATGTCAATCAATGATTTGGAATGCAAAAATGCAAACTATATGCACTTTCACTAATGCAAAATTAAAAAACCCTAGAATATTAATGAATGCAAACCCTAATGCAAAGTTAATGCAAGCTGATTCTAGGATGATGATGGAATCCAAAATCAGAAAAGAAGGTATTCAAAAGTCAGGTTCACCAAAATGAATCATATATTTTTGTTCTCCTCTTGCACCTAAAAGGAGAGGGACAAATATCTAGGGCTCATTCGAGAACAAACCCTTGAGATTTCAATGCTAATGAGATTGAAATATGAAAAAGGGAATGTTGTAGGGGTTTGAAGATGGAAAAGAGGGGTTCACCACCAGCTGTAAACTTGGAAAAGACAATGAAATGAAAAACCCTAATTGAATGCAAGAAGATGCTAAATGACCTAGAAATGTAAACAAACTGTAACATAAATTAATGAAATTGTAGTGGGAACTTGTGAAGGATAGAATGGGGGCTAGAAGTGTTGTTGATTTTATAATTTGACCTACTGGGACACTTCCACCATTTTGGGTGACTTAGTCTCAGATCAGTAAAATTGTTTCGAAGCCTATTTCAACCAAATGGGTATCTAGATCTTCAAAAAAACTCTAACAAATAGGTTCAATGGGACTAAGTCACCATTCATGGTGACTTAGTCCGCTTTGGATTTTTTGAAAATACAAAAGTTCAAATGGAAGCCCTCGGTCTACACTTTTTGTTCCTTCAAGCATCCAAATCTGAAACCCTAATTTTTGAGGTTATAGGTGACTTTTTGTGTTGATTTTGATCTACCCAATAAGGAGATGTATTCAAAAATTTGCAACTTATCTTTCAATTATCTACAATCCTTCAAGATACCTAAATCTTGCTATGATGATAGATCTTGGATTTTTGCAACAATCGTTGAAGAATCTACCCTTGAATGCTTTAGAAAGCTATCTTGCTGACTTGCAATGTTAAAACCCTAGCTTGCTTGACTTGAAAGGGATGAATGAATGTTGAATTAGGGCATGGGAGAATTGGGGGAGATTGAGAAGATTAAGAAGATGAATAATGAGAGGAAAACCCTATATTTATACATGATTATGCAAAATTTCTCAAAAATACCACATCATAGGCCGCCCTCAAGGCTTAGAAAATAATATCTCACCAAGATTTTGAAATATTTTTATTTATGAGCCCAGTAGGACTAAATCACCCCAAGTGGTGACTTAGTACAAATAGGGAAATTTTACTAGGTGTCCAAAATTAAAGTGTATTAAATGACGTTTCACAAAATTATTCTCAAAAACACATTTAAGTAGGGCTTGTAAGTGTAGAAAGGGGCCATTTAAACATAAGAAAGGGTTGAATTATTGATGGAAATCCTAGAAAAGAATCAAATTTTCTTGCAAAACTTTACAACACTTTGAAATAAGGCTTGTGAGTGATAAAAAGAGGTTATTTAAGTGAATTATAATAAAAATGTTCTAGAAAAGCGTGAAAGTGGGCTACAACACTTCACAACACTTTTACAAGGAATCAATAAATATATTTTATTGAATTTTCAAGGGCCCAAGATCTAATGTGTATGTGTAAAAACACCTCACAACACTAAATCAAGGCTTTATTAAGTCCAATTTATCATTAATTATTCCCATATCAATCAAGAAATACTTTTTTCTATGTTACAAATCTTTACTTTATTTATCAGTTTTTATTATTCAAATCATTTATTTTTATTTTATTAGTATGATATTGGGAGGGAATTACAAAATTTCTATTCTTTCAAATCCTTAAGTTTTTAGTTAAAATTATAATGCCCTCTATGCTATTTTGAATGGTAGAATGGTTGATTGTCAATATTTTTTCCATGTTTTGATTAATATCCTAGATTTTTTCCTCTAAGCCTGTCATTATTTTCTCATAATCATTTTTCAAATAATTAATATCTTTCACCATGTCATCCATTATAACCTTCAAAATAGTATTGTTTGGCTCATGCCTATCTCTTTCCTCATTAGAGCTCTTTTCCTCAAAAGCTCTACTTTTGACATCAATTTTGTTTATTTTGAGAAAGAGTCATTTAGAAAATTTAAATTGATACATTACTATCTCATCAAGCCTAGGAAATCATATATCTCATCCCTATTCACATGAAGGTAGGTGAAGTCCTCAAGAATATTGGGGTTAGTATCAATTCCTTTCCCATCCATGTCATTTACCACATTTGACAAAGGGTTTTTACCAATATTCTCATCCATAAACTTCTCCTTCCCTTTGTCTCTGCCATACTTCATTTTATAACTCTACATTCTCATAATTCATTTTTTTTCTCCATAATTCTCATCCCTAGTCTAGGATTCATCAGACCAAGAAATTTTCATTTTGGCTTTCTTCTTTATAGTTCTCTTCTAATTAGTGCTCTTTCACTTCTTAGGGTTGTCCTCCTCATCTAAAGGTAGTAGAGAGTATATTTCGATAGAGGAATCCCCCTCATCCTCTTTGATCCATTCGTCATCATCTTCATCCCTACTAATTTTATAGATCATGTTCGAATAATGGACAACCATGGGTTTTTGTTTCCTTTTCCAATTAATATTTCCCTAAGAATCAATCTTAGGGACTTGAGCTTTCATAAAATAGAGATTATTAATAAAATTAACCCTTTGTACAACACTGGGAACTTAGGGTTTTTGCAATGCTCCCTAATTGCATGATCCATAGAATCCAAAAGAAAATAGAGAAATTAAAATATAATTAATTTTTTATCCAGGGAAGATATCTCATTCACTTGATTTGAATTAATAAGATGTCTTTATTATTTCAATGCAAGGTTGGAAGAGATGAACTCTAAAGGGTGTAATTTCTCATTCTAGGATTCTCTTATGCTAAAGAATTGGTTTTGTCTCAAGGCTCCTGCTAATGTGGTATCATGGGGTGTGACAATGGAAAAAGAGCATAGTAAGGTGGCCTAGTCCTCTCCTGATCTGGGTTGGGTGAAATTGAATTTTGATGGAGCTTCAAAGGGCAATCTTGGTCCTTCTAGTGTGATATACATTGTGAGGGATAGTAATGGGGTCATTAGGGGCAGCGCTTCCTAAGGGGACAAACAGTGTAGCCAAATTTAAAGTTTTACATCTTGGCCTAAATTTATGTAGAGAATTAAAAGTGAGCAAGTTAGTAATTGAGGGTGATTCAACTTTAGTCATCAATTCCTTAAGGACAAAGTAAATTTCAAATTGGAAGTTGGGTGAGAATTTAGAGGATGCTTTGGGTTGGTTGGAAGGTTTTGAACAAGTAATGATCAATCATATCTTGAAGGAAGGGAATGTTGAAGCTGATTTTCTAACATGGGTGTTGTTGGGCTTAACAAAAAAGTGATAGGAAAACCTTTGGTGTGAAGCTAGTGGGAAGTTGGGGGGGTGGCCCACCAAGTTGGTGAAGGGATTTTGGCAGTTCGAGCTGAGTGGCATCCTTGTAGGGGTGAATATTATTGAGGTGGAAGTTGGTGTGTAAGGTTGGTGACATCATTCAAGGTGAGGACATGTAATGATGATTGTCAGTTTGAGCACATTTTCTATAGAAGGTAGCACATACAAAGTAGGGCTGTAAGATAGAAACAATGGTGCAAGGACACCTCAGCTTGCCTAGAAATAATTTCTTGTTCATGTGATGATTGAGTTTCTTGGGAATTGTGGGCTTTATTTAGTGAGTGGAGGTGATGGTTGTGCAGCATAGTAGAGTTTGTTAGTGGTGATCCTTAGTTAATGGTGGTGTGTTAGTTGGAGGCCTTTGCGTAGATTTTGGAGTTGTCCATGGAAAACAATGGCCAAGCGCTCAAAGTTTATCATAGTAGTTTAGGTGGAGGTGTTGTCATAGTTTGGAGCAGACACTTCAATTTCTTTGCTTGCAAAGTTGAGGCAGGCCACATTTTGTGAGATTACAAACCAAAGGTTGAATTGAAATTTTCTCAACATTGATCCTTTCAAAGTTGTGGTGGTCAAAATAATTTTTGGAACTAGTCATCTCGAGCGTAAGGAGTAGGGGAGGGACAATACGTTTATTTCCTCACGATTCTTGGCTTCTCTACTTGACATTCGAGTTCCTAAGATGGAGGCGAAGGAGCTATTGTTGAGGCTATTCAACAAGGATTTGGTAGCATGCGTGGAGGAGGTTTTGAAGACAACAATTTTAGGCACCAGGTGTTGGAAACTTGTAGCCATTTAAAGATAATTCCCACATAACCCAAAAGAGAAATTTATGTAAATAAGCATTCAAAATTCACATGAAAGAGAATAAAAAACATACCCATGAAAATATGATACAAGATATACTCGGGGAAAACCCTCAAGAGGGAAAAACCTAGCCTCCAAAAGTATCCATCTCTCATGTATTATTCAACAATAAATATTACAATACATCTTGAGATTTTCCATGAACACCATTGAAGCAACAAGCCCTCTCCAAGAAATTCATGCAAGCAAGCATGCAGCCACACATCCCATGCCATGCTTCAAACCCTCGCAGATGCTAAATGAGAGCTAACATGCCAATTGACCAACCTAAAAACTACCTTTTTGGTTGCTTTTATAGAAGTAAGCTCCCAAAAAACCACCAAGTGGTATTACACAAAGCTATGTGACTAAAACCATGAGATTACAAAACCATATCCCCTCATTTAATATTGGGTACTTTATTTATTTATTTTCCTCAGTATTAAATAATTACATTTTAGCAACTTAACTTATGTCCCAATGTTACATGCAACATAAAGTGGCCCCAAGAATAATTACATTAAATACATTATGCAAGGTGTAAAACACACTTTTTCCTAACATTCTACCACTTGTTGTATACATTTCATAAGGGGAACAACTAACCTCAAAACATGAATCAAATGAATAATCCATATAGCCACATATACCATCATGGAATCAAATTGCTCCATGTGCTCCATCAAGATACCAGCAACAAGAATCCAAGTGACCACCATCCCAAGCATGAATTCTCTCATCCTCCATCATTCCATGTTTCAAAGATAAGAAGCCATCCAATAGAGAATCTACACAATCTATCACAATGAAGCATAATTCCTACTCAATTGATATCCCAAACACATACACTCAATCCAAAGGTAATAATATGCACCAATAGATGTCAAGATACAAAAAACCCATAGCTGAAATAACACCCATAGCAAGTTCCAATACATCCAACTATCCATACCTCCAAGGTATACAAAACATAGTAAACTCATTCCATAAACATATACACCCATAAGTTCTTCAATCATAAACCCCATGTGCAAAACTTGTCAAAGAATGATATACACATCTGAGAGCTCCCACTTCATGGGTAATGCAAATCTGAAAATGATCAAGGCATACCAAGTCTACCAACAACATCATATAGAAATTTTAAACAACATCATGTAATACCAAGGAATCATCCATAATGATATGCAAAACTTGTAAACTATAACCTATAAGAACAACTCTCATCACAAGTCTCCATAGCTCTCCCAGGTTCTCCACACCCAACAAAGGAAAAATATTATAAGGAACCTCCATGTCATCACCCAAGAACATAAGTGAAAACACATGACCACAAGCTAGTGATCACAATATATCTAGCCAAACTTCAAACCAATGTAATATGAAACCAAACATCTAGGAAGATAGCCAAGACCAAAGAGAGAAACTATGCACATCATATGCCTATAGAAAAATCTCCTACATACACCTCTAAATTCCAACTATGTCAAGTATGATCTCATCCACAACACCCCGAAAGAAAATCCATAATAACATCCAACCATTCCATCACCAAGATCAAACATAGCATATGTATCATGTAATCAACATGGATGTAAGCCTCTCATAACCAAAGAAGATCAAAATAAATCCATTCCCAATGAAGTAATTAAGCCCAATACATCTCCTAAAATCAATATCAATGAATGTAATAATAATGCATAAGGATATAAAAATTCCAACACTCCTCAAATGAACCCTCCAAAACCTTATATTCATAGCTCAAGATACAAATGCATGAGAAGATAAAGCATAAAACATAAAGCACCTAAAAGTAATAGTGAGAAATACCTCTCAAGTGAAACCATTGAGAAGACCAAGAGTGGGAATGGGAATGCTCCTCCAAGATATCCAAGTCATCATGACTCAAACAAGAATGCTCTTCTCATAGGTCCATGTTGAACTCATGTCCAACCAAGGTGTAGGATCCTTGGACTTCCTACTAAAATATCATCAAGAGGAACCATCTTAGCACATGCCTCTAACCATAAGAGAACTCAAGCCTCACCTATGTCTCCAAGTATCCATGAGTACCTGTAACCAACCAATCCATGCCAAAATCCAAATGCAACATAGCACCATCATGAAGTAATCAAGCAAATGATAGATGTACCCAATACCAAGAGAACCACAGAAGATCAATGTCAAAGCTCCAATCATGAATTGGGAACATAAACATGACAACATGATCTATGCACCTCCTAGTAGGAGATCTCATACAACAATGCATACATCCTGGTCTCAAGAGAACAAGTACCATTCCAAAAATCTAACGCATGATCAAGAGTAAACCATGACATAATACAATAACACCCTAAACCAAGAATCAAAATATGTAATCAATATGAATAAAACCATCCATGTGAATGAAACCAAAAAATTCCAATGAACCATCACTACAAGAAACCATCCACCATCAAATGGTGAATCCACATCATTTCCAACAACTCCCATTGAACTATGATACTGAGTAACACATGAAATCATGACAACCATCCTCTCCATGAAGATCATCTAGGTATACACACACAACTAAAATGTTAGTAACATAACAAGTAGAACCAAAATATCCAATCCAAGAAGATACCTACAAGTTCCAACAAACCATCATAAACATATCCATCACCGCCAAACCATCACTGTCAAAAGCTGCCACTGAAAAGTGTAGCCAAGCTATCCATGACATCATGATACAAAAAATGCTATAAGTCCCATAAACAACTATCTAAGTACTATAAAAAAACATCAATCCTCTCATCTCTAAGCACACATACCAATGTACAAATGACCAAGAACAAGGCCAACTAACAAAGTCTGCAACAATAATGAATAAAAAATGGTGAACAAATGAAATCCACAACCAAGTCATCTCACTGCAAGTAGACATGTAGCTAATCCACAACCTACATGACTTGTAGATCCAATCACTGAAACATGCAAACTCATCATCACATCAATAAGTTGCAAACTAATATATCGAAGAGAATAACCATGTAGAACAAATGACTTAAACACCAAATCAATCTTTGATTTGATTTGTTGAACATGTCCACATTCAAGTACCATAGTTAAGGAACCAAACACACCACCAACAATGAACCTGCATAAACAATCATGACATGCCAAAGTCTCTAAAGTACAAGAAACATCCATGACATCATGATCACCACCAAATGTAACAACAACAACCAATCCAACTGTGTCCAAATATCTACATAATCATAGTCAACTACATAGGTCTCATATCATGACTACACCTAGTAATACCATCTCAGCTCCTCAACATGACAACAAAAATAGCAAACCAAGTGACTAAACCAAGGCACTAAAATTGAACATGCATCAACACTTAAATATCTATAGGCATAGACAACCCATGTCCAAGTCATAAATGTAACATGTAAGTATATACTACCTACAACATTGTACAACTTGTAGATACAACAATGCAACATACAAATCCAACCAAATACTAATAACCATGTCAAAAAATATTAATCTGAGATGTACAACTAAGTATACAATGAATCCAACATCAAATCTCCAAGATCTGATCACCCATAAATTCATAGTATCACTGTAGTCAAAGTAACCCATAAATATATTAGATAAGGAAAACATAAAATAAACCATGTAAAAATAACTCCAAACTTGATCCACTGTGCAATACTCTAAACAAGCTTTCCATTGACTATTCGAAGTCTAAAATCCAACTCTAAATGCTCAAGATATGCCCTCTCGAAGCTCAAAAAAAAACATCTGACTTCCAGTATGAAAAAAACTATCCAAACTATAAAATCTTAGAAAAAAACTTGCACCATAGCATAGAGTACCAAGTCAGCTTTTCAACAAGTCCAAGAAGTCGAAAATCGGACTTCATGGGTGAAAGTTATGCCTCCAGGAACAAAAACTATCCAATTTAATTATATGGAAAATTCTAATGGGTCCCACTCTAAAGAAAATATTCAATTCTTTTAAAAGGTGACAAAAATTTTCATTTAATATTTTAAATATTAAAGGAGAGGGGGGTAGTTATAAGACATGACCTTTAATTTCAAAACTTTAATATATTAAAATATATGAAATCTTTCATTTTAAGTTTATACGACCATGTTAGGGGAGAGGGGCCTAAAGTAGGGCAGGAGCCTTTACTGGGGATGGAAGTAGTCCCATGTGGGCCCCATAATAGAGCTAAATAATAGGAAAATGTAAATCAGTTTTCACCCACAAATTCAATAAAGGTACATGTATCAATGTACCATCAAAATTGTATTATAATCAGAGAATATTTGTTCCATACACAAATAGATATTCACAGTCTTACATGTCAAAGAATATTCAAAGCACATCTGACACGACAAAAATATAAGCCATATTGCTTGTTACCGATCCCTTAATTTGAAATGAAAGCCCAAAAAATAAAATTAGTATAACCCAAGCTCCCCTATAATGTCACCACTTGCATTTCATCACAACCACCTTTCAGGCACTTGGGATGCCATGAGTAGAACTATGAGTCAAGAATGTCCCATCACAAAATCTAATCTAGCCAAACCCCCATCCCACTTTCCCACCAACACAACACTTAGATAGGTAGCAATCATTCATATGTGTCCCATCTATCAAATTGAACCTCTCTACTAATGGTTCCTCCTCTAGTTTTTCCCACCTATAACCACCAAAACAATGGTATTAAAGCCACCAAAATCTCCTATCAAGCAAACAAGGAATGCATGCCATTAATACATACAAACTCAGCAATTGAAGGCATCCAATGAAGATTTCAAATTTGAAAATTAAAAGGACAAGAATTAAAGATTCCATACCAAACCAACATTGAATATATAAGGAGATTTTCAAAGTCAAAAATGTATTACTCAATCTCTTGCAATTTCCATTTAGCACGTCCCACTTTCATTATTAGTTATAAATTTTGGTCCAAAAATATGAAGAAAGTCCATAGGCAGCAACAACAACATCCTGACAAGCTACAGGTATTCTACTACTACAAATTTTGGTTGCCTATGAATGCAAATATTTTGTATGGGATGTCAATTTTTGTCACATTGACTTGTAACTCAATATCTAGGGTTTCAAGTTACACCTTATATGAATTTCAAGTCATTTTAATTCAAGTTCAAGCTTTCACTGGTTTCCCTTTCCTCTATACTTGTCCATGCATGACGTTTACCCTACGTTATGCATTTTAATATATTATGTTATTCCTAATCTTGTGATATTCATTGCATGACGTTTACTCTGCATTGCGCTTTTCATATTTGCTTCATTATACAAAATATGAAATGGTTTTGACTAGTTTAAATGGTTTTTCATTACTATTAGACTTGTTCAATGAAATATGGAAAGGGTTTCACTAGTTTTCATCCATGCACTTGTATTTGGGTGATCCCACAAAGCTGGTTTACAATTTCTTAGAGGAACTGGTTTTTAATCACATATTTTTAGAAAATATAATGATTTAAGCCTTAAAAGGTTCCATTTAAAGAATTCCAATTGAAGAGGGTTTGATCAAACTACTTTAAATCAAACCCCCTTGGATAGAACCCCGCTAGTTTTAAACCATACCTATAATGAAGTCTCCTTTACACCTATCAAAATGCTGATAAAAAACCACTTTTGATTTAACTTTTGGGGGATCAAATGAATTCATTTAAAATTTATTTTTTGTAATTATGTAGTCCTTATTATAAGCTTCCCAAAAAGTATAATTTTAAATAAATTTAATTTAATTATTATATTTATTTTTATTTCTTGTGAATGTAGGTTTTCCGAAAATAAAGCTCTATGTTCTACATGTGGAAAAATAGTAGATTATTAAAACAAAAAATTAAAAATATTAGTGCACCAGATATTGAAGTCCTTGATCAAACAAAGAAAAAAATTGAATTTCGATACATACAAAAAAAGTTACAGCGTTATACAGTCGCTATGTCTGAATTATAATTGGTTTGAATTCAAACTTGATTAAAGAAAAATATTCAATAAAAACTATCTAACCAAGTGGAAGCACTAGATATCATAGTTACAAATCTAAATTCAAAGAATTAGAATTTTATCCTTCATGGAAAAAAATTTATGCGTTATATGGTGGCGTCACTTTTAAAAATGTTGTTTCTAAAAAACTAGTTTTCGAGGGAGATGGAAAAAGAAGTGCAATCTGATTCCAAAAAATTGAAAAAAATATATTTAGAATCTATAGACAAAATTTCATGAAACTCTAGTTTGCATCATCTTCCAATTCCTCACGGTTTAGCTGCTATAGGTGCCCAAAAGTGAAGATTTAGTTAAAAAAAATTATTTCAGTGTCCAGTTTGGCCAAAAATTGTAAACCACTATTGTGATCACCCATTCGTGTGTTCGTCATTGCACAAACTTTAAATCTGCAATTTTATTTTTACATTTGTTTGTTATTCCAAAATACGGAAATGGATACAATATATTTTCTTGTTACTAGGAAATATTCATATTGTTTTAATTTTTATCATTTCGAGGGTTTCTGCCATGCACTTGCATTCGTGTCTTCCTCACTACACAAACTTTAACTTTGCAATTTTCTTATAATATTCTCATGTTATTTTGAAATATGAAAATGGTATGAATGGTTTTCATTTTGAAGATATTTTGGCGTGCTTATGTATTATTTTGTTCTTCCATGCACAATAGTTATGTCTGCAAAATGCTTTTTTCATTTCATTGTTACTACCAAACATGGAAAGGGTTTCACTGGTTCAAAATTATAGGGTTTTCTCTTTGACAATGCACAAACTTTAACTCTACAATTTGTCTTTAATATTTTATTATTATTCCCAAATATGAAAATGGATTCACTTGTTTTCATTCTAAAGTTATTCTTCCATTCAATTATATTATTTTGTTCTTATATATGTATTTGTCTTTCCATACATACATATACATATTGTGCATGGAAGAACAAAATAAATATAGACATATTTTCATACTTATATATTCCCATACATATATGGTATGATTGGGTTTCATTTTGAAGATATTATATCATGAAATCATATTATTATGTTCTTCCATTCACAATAGTTCTATATGAGAAATGCAATTTTTATTTCATTGTTACTACCAAACATTTTTATGGTTTCACTAGTTCACAATTACAGGGTTTTCTGCCATGCACTTGTAGTCCTCTCTTTGACAATGCACAAACTAACTCTGTAATTTTCCTTTAATATTTGTTTGTTATTCCCAAATATGAAAATGGATTCACTTGATTTCATTTCAAAGATATTTTTCCATGCAATTATATTATTCTCTTCCTATATATGTATTTTTCTATCTATCTATCTATCTATATATTGTGCATGGAAGAACATAATAATACATAGAAATATTTCCATACATATACAAATATATGTATATATATACACATATTCGTATATGTATATATATGTAATTGTTTATGTGATTGTTACTACAAAATTTATTTTACATATTTATGTTCATCTCTCCATGTTTCATTGTTCAGCTCTACACTCAAGAAAGCTCCCTTTCTCTTTCAGTTGAGTTTTTCTATCTCACTATGCCTGTACCATTGTATTTCATTTTGACAATGTTTAACCAATGTTTGTTCATGTCTCCCTAAATAGATATTCTCTAAGTAATTTCAATTCAAATAATAAAATTGAACAAACTATCAACATGCACAATAAATCCAATTGCATTACAAACTTTTCATAAAAACCAAGAAAAATAAAGACAATAAAATCAAATTGGTCATGCACAATAAAGACAGTTTTATTACAAACTGTGGACAATTGCATTACAAGCTGTTCACAAAAACTAGAGCATTAAATTTCAAAATGTCAAGATGCATATTAAATAATGCAAATTGTTCATGCATCACTCTGACTTCAACAGTCTTCAATTTTTCATTATATTTAACTATTCAAAACATCTTTTTTAACATTTATAGGTGCAATCTAAAGGTAAATAGAGGTTGAAAACTAAAACCAAGACTGCAAAGATGTCATCTCATACAAGGAAAGACACTATAACAATCCTTAATGTGCAACAACTAGTTATAGAAGTAAACACGAATCCAAAACCTAATGAGGTTGTCTAGGAGGTTGTTACACCACCAATCTAGCAGGAAAGAGCATCAAAGGAAAGGGAATGGTCATCAAAGGACATGGAAAGGGAACTAGAGGATGTTGAAACAAATGGGATGATGATGAGAGTTATTGCGAAGAAGTGGAAAATTCCAACTACAACACTTAGCAATTGGTTAGGTGGCTTGAGCACTACTTCAAAGAAGGGTCTGCCAATAGTCTTGACAAAAGAGGAGGATGGTCTAATTATGAAGTGGTGCACATATATGATAGATATTGGCCATAGGCTTTATGAATCTCAAGCAAGAGGTTGCTCAGATATGCCAGACAAGAACCAACCCTTTCACAAAGAGGCTTCTTGGAAAATCATGGTGGAATGGATTCAAGAGGCACCATCTAGAATTGACCTTATGCACAATTGAAGGTCTTGACAAAGACAGGGTGGTAAACCTTAGACCCAAAATAGTAGCTGAATTTTATAAAATATTGATAGTAGCATACAAAAATACCCCATATGGTCCTAACAGATTTGGAGCTATGATGAAATAGGCATTCAAGCCAGTAGAAATGGAACTATGAGGGTCTTGGCATGACGAGGCAACAAGAAGGTAACACGTTGAGGTGTGAACCCCAAAGGACAACTAAGACAACAATTCACCACACTTTTTTTTTTTAACATATAAGATATGTACATTAAGTTCCAATACACAATATTTAATCAAAAGATACACTATCAACCTATGTCCTCTGGGGTACACGTGAAGACATTATGTAATCCAAACCCATCACAATGATAACCAACAATTTCCAAGTTGCATCATAAACCATGACAAAGCTACCATCAACGAAAACATACATCCATTATAATTCCATTATTAAGAAGCATTCACAAATGTAAACTAATCATAAACAAAATTAACTCACTTTCAATAACCATAAACATATATTATATTCATGAGAATACAAGAAGAATATTTCCGCAGATACATGTTCAAATGACAATAACCACAATCACTAGTCATATAAGGAATACAAAGACACAATCATACATTACATCGGTATCCATTACATTGCATCATTCAATCACATAAGTTTACATCATTATTTCCCAACACACGTGGGTGTAATACATCAATACATATGTATGTATGAAATAAGGAATATACATCTACAAATGTAATGAACTTTGGAACACTCTACATCTGAGTAACACCGCATTGCATGAACATTGATTGGCAACACAATGGTCCACCTAACCGTGTGGATCTGAAGGCCCAACCCCCTATGCCAGGAGTTGACAAGAAAGACCCATGATCCAAGATAGTCAAAATGGAAAACCACAAGACCAAATCACAGAACACAAACAAAACATAATGGTCAACAACATCAAATGACCACAACAAGACAACTACTTCTAGAGGAAACCAAGGCAAAAGCAAGGGAAACTATAGGAAAGTGTCATCGCATGACCCTAACATGGGTTATCCTGGTAGCCTCTCAACAAGTGCCAACCCCCATCTATGGTTATCTTGGCTACCTCTCACTAGGTGTTGACCCCATAGGATGACACGTGTGGAACCGCTAGCCCCTGATGAGGACTAGGCAGTGATCTTTCCAACCATAGCCTTCTCAAACCACCCTTAGTTTGTGAAAGCACTAATGGTGTGGATGAGGTACCTTACTTCTCTTTAGTTAGAGTGTTTTTACCCAACCCATTAGTTAATTTGCTAGGTTTTCACTTATTAAACCAACTCTTCCATGGGTTACCTAGGCTACCCCTTTGTGTGTCAGCCTCCATGAAGAGCCACTCTCCTTGATAGCCCCAAAAACAAAACTCTCAACAAGAAGGGGTGTACCAAAAAGGTAAGAACTTAAGACACAATAAACAAGAAAATGTGTGAGGCATTACCTTCTTACCTAAAGCCATAACCCCAAGGAAAGAAAACCATGAAACAAGGTACACCCATGAGAGCTCAAAAAAGAAAATAAAACCAACAACTCACAAGGGACTAACCAAAGAAAATTCAACATAGATCCACTTTCTCCCCACCACCTCTGGAAACCTAAAAGCCAACTACCCATACTAGCAAGTGAGAGTATCTTATACATTGTGGGTTCCCAACATCACTCGAAACATGACCCAACAGAGAATCACCACAACAAGCGGAGTGAAACAAAATAAAAGTACAATCCAAAGGATCATTTTAAGGAACGTAATCAACAAATACTACTTACATTTACACATTCATATCATTTCAACAAACATTCACGACCAAAAAGAAGCACGTGAAATCATAATAGATTCTTTATTCATTAGAGCAACAGTCTAGCTACAATGTATCCTCTTTCTAATGTTTAGTACCCAATTAAATCAATTTCAAAGTTTAATCAATTTACTAAACTAAATATAGAAACCATATTTTACCTAATTATAATAGTTTACCCTTATATTAAATTCCATTCTCCACTATTTATAGCATATGCATTAAATTAACACCAAAGACATTATATATATATATATATATTTTAATACACACCAAACTCATCTTTACTATAGTTAATGATATACCTTTATATTTACATATATATATGTATATATATACATATCCCTGTATACACATATATACATATATCATTGCAAATGCTTATATGCATATACATATGTTATATATATGTACCATTACACATAAATATATGTAATTAGAAATACCAACATTTTTGTCAATATTAAATAAATCTAAATAATCAATTATACATTTGGATAGTCACCTAAAATTATTAACAAAATTACCTAAAACATGTTCAAAGAACTTCTCAAAACATAGCTTGACACAAACAAAATTGCATTTTATTTTAAATCCTACATCACATCTATACTATCAAATTTACCCTGTAATTCAATATAATGAAGTAACATATGTCACCTTCTAAAAGTAAATTTGTTTCTTAATCATAATAACTAAGTTATGGCCATAAATCCATGATCATAATAACTAATCACAACTACTAATCTCTTGGCCAACTGAACTTATTCCAAGATTTCAAGCCTAGCTGTGAAAATTCTATTGCAATTACTGATTATTAATCTCCTATCTAATATAAGATTATTTGACTGCCGAAAATTAATTCACAGCAAACATTGAAAAATAACACAACTGTAACTTCACTAATAAAAACAGGAACATAAAATATGCAACACAATGAACACGATATTTTTGGACAAATTGTCCGTGGAAAAACCCTGAGGGGAAAACCACTACTGCAGATGAGGAATTATATTAAACTTCAGCAAATTAAGAAATACAAAGCTGCTTGCCTCTTTCTGGCAGAGCTCTGACAATCTCCCAATTACTCCTGCTGAGATTCCACCACTGCTATCCCCAATGCTATCACTGCACCCTTGCTAACACTGCAAGACTATTTTCTCTCACTGCAAATTCATTTGCTAACACTGCAAATGCTTCTCAATTGTGTGTTCTCCAAATGACCCTTGACCCCCTTTTATACTACCCTCGTTGGAAAACCAACGACTGAGATTTAATTTCATCAACGGCTGAGATTAATAACACCCCAACAAACCCTAACCAAATTGGTTGCTAGGTGGCTAAAAGGAAATCAAATAAATTAATAAATAATTGTCTTCACTCTAACCCATAAAAACAATTATTAACTAATTCATACAAATGCACGAACAGCTGTCCAAGCTAACAAACTAACACTCCCTCTTAGTGAGGAAGTTTTTCTGCATGACACCCAACTTATCTCTAAAGAAGATGAATTTCGCCTTCCCCAATGCCTTTGTCAAAATGTCTGCTACCTGCTCCTCTGTAGGTATATACTATAGCTGAACAATCCCCCGTTGTACACAATCTCTGATGAAATGATACCTGATGTCTATATGCTTGGACCTATCATGAAACACAGGATTCTCAGACAATTTGATGCAACTTTGATTGTCACAGTGTATCACCATAGTCTCAACCTTCTGACCAAACAAGGCTACCAGCAACTTCTGAAGCCATATCGCCTCACACGTTGCCATGCTAGCTACTATGTATTCTGCTTCTGCAGAACTCAAAGCCACAGACTTCTGCTTCCTGCTGTACCAAGAGACAACTCCTGATCCCAGGCTAAAGCAACACCCTGAAGTGCTTTTCCTGTCCGCTTTATTGCATGCCCAATCTTCGTCAGTATATCCCATCAACCTAATACCATCACCTCGAGTATATTTGATCCCATACTCGATTGTACCACACAAATATTGCAACACATGCTTTGCCGCTGTCAAATGCACTCTCTTTGGCTCCACCATGAACTGACTAAGAGAGTTTACTGCAAAGGATATATCTGGCCTGGTATTGACCAAATACATAATAGACCCCCAATTAACTGCCTGTACAAGGTGGAGTCTACATCCTTCTCCCTGGATGAGTCTACCTTCTTCCAATTAGTGATCATAGGAGTAGACATGGCTCTGCAATCTTCCATCTCGAACCTTCTCAAGATTTCAATGCAGTATTTCCCTTGTCCAAGGAAAATCTCTCCATCTGTCTACCATACCTCCATGCCTAGAAAGTAGTACATAAGCCCCAAATCCTTCATCTCGAACTCTGATGCAAGGTCCCTCTTGCACTCTTCGATGAGCCCCAGTGAACCTGTCAAAAACAAGTCATCTACATATAGAACAAGAATGAGAACTTCACCTCCAACCACCAAGTAGTAGAGGTTAGCATCTGCCTCACTCTTCACAAAGCCCATTCCCTGCAAGTATCTGTCAATGCGCTCATACCATGCCCTAGGAGCCTACTTGAGTCCGTACAAAGC
>VDFB02086081.1:329840058-329943258 GCA_007258455.2 Sequoia sempervirens | reverse complement strand
AAAAAAAATTAGGTTGAGGGGGTTAATATTGGGGTCAATCCTTCAATTGTTCCTCCTAATGAAAATTTAAATATTTTACACTAAATAAATCTAATAAAATGGTTTTATATGAGGGTAATGAGATTGAGGTACATATACATGTTGACAAGCTTGAAATCATTGATTCACCTATGTATGTGAGGAATGATAATTTGTTGGTATTAATAAAAATGATAAGGGTACTTATTCTTCTTCTTATGTACTAGCGATTGACTTTTATAGAAATTTCTATGGACTAACTAGTATTCAAACTTAGGACCTCCCATTTGGTGTTAGGATGCTCTACTATTGAGCTAATGGCTCACATTGTGATGAGTCTTTTTATGACTTAGGTGTGTATCATTTCTCCAACACACTCCCTTGAGCCACAACATAGGTGTCAAATGCACCTAGCTTGGCTCTAATACCATCCAAGAATACCAATTATGAGGACCTCCTATAAAAATATGACATGAAAAACCGTGAACAATATTTAAAAGATAATCCATAGTCTATCTTATTATTTATGCATATTTTCTAGGACCACCTATGCCCAAAACACAAAATAGTTTTTTGTAAATACACCAATTAGATCTTATAAAATGCATTACTTAGATCAAATTATATGGTAAATTAAATATAATTAATGATTACTTTTTCTTTTAGTATGAAAGAGGTTAAATTCCAATATATGTTCTAGTGGGCTTGATTGAGTGACAAGGTGGAGTGATTGTTGTAATGAAGAACTTGCTAGGAAAGCTAACCAAGTTAAAATGTACACCTATACATACATCATTGTAGTAATATAGACCTATGTCATAAAACACAATTGAATCCTATTAGTTCCAAAGTATTTTAGCAAAGAAGAGATAGAGGAATTTCCAACATGAGGCATAATTCAATCATAATATAATAAAACCATTAATCCATAGTTCTATGTATAAATGGAATGTTGTAGAGGAAAAGATACACATTTAATTTGCAAGGCATAACTCAACAATATGAAAACATATAGTAGAATATTGTACATTATTCTCAGGATTTTTTCTTATTTGTGAGAAATGCAAACCTTCCATGCTAATTTTCTCTAAAACACACAAATATAGGGGGCAGTGTAATATCCCACCCTTTCCTAAATTTTTCCATAGCTAGTGATATGATAATATCCCAACAACTCTATGAATTTTAAAATTGAATGTTATGGACTATATTAAAATTATTTTGTGGACTAATAAACTAAAGAATATTCTTGATATTTAATTACACGTCTCTTGAGAAAAACAATGATTTAATATCTTATGAGTATTAAATTAGATTATGAGTATAATTTAAAGAATTATAGTCATGATTTTGTAATTGTCATGTAATAGACATAAATATCATTCATTTTGTTGGTAAAACTACATATTTAGAGTAATATTATGAAGGTTAAATTTAAATGGTTTATCTAACACTCAAATAATCATTCTAGACTAATAGTTGATTTAAAATTTCTTTTACAATGATTATTGATTATATTTAATAAAAAATACTTGATATTCCCACCAAGTTATTAAGGGTGCAAATCAACTATTGACATGGACTAAACTATTGCAAACAAGGTAAATATATATAGTAGGAGTATCAACTAATGGTGAGGCACTTTAAGTCTAATCAAACATACAATATACCAAATAATATTAATGAAATAGTGGAGAAAATAAATAAATATTCAAACCTCATGAACACTAGAATTATAATATGGAGAAACCCTTTCCAAAAATCCCACTACTAAAGAGATATGAAACTTTTATTAATATTCATAACAAGATTATAACAATCCAATCCACTCAATCTTCTTTAGTCTAATGTTTTGGCTATTTCTACATAACACTATTTAAACCTTATGTCATACATTAAATTATATATAGAGCAAGGGAAACAAGAAATGATCAATTAATTTATGTAATGAGTGGAAAAAAATCATGGTCCACAAGAAAAGAACCCATGCCCCACTATGCATTGGAACATGTACACAAAATATAAACGAACTAATGATATAGGACCTTAAATCCCATAACCTTGATAGTAACCACTCCCAATACTAGTGCTTTATGATGAAGATGTCAACTACAATATGTCTCTTCCCAATGTAACTCTTAGTACAATAATCATCACGATCTCCTTATTTAATTTTATTATAATAATATCTTGAGCCCATTGCTTACCTTTTCATTTTTTCTCACATATCACACTATAAAATTCTGGAGCTCATTTTCACTTTGCGAGAGTCTCTCGAGGGTTTTAATGGTGTCCAAATTGATATTTTTTAGCTTAATGCATCAAACTCATTAATATTTTTAATTTTAAGAAAATATTAAAATCAAAGCTCTAGACTGTAATTTATGCCCTTTAGAAAGAATTTAGAAAAAAGCAACATTAAAGATAAGATTTTAAGTGAATGGAACACTAATCCCAACTTACACCAACCAAGTACAAATGGGTATTTAGCTTCATGGAGATTCATTCATGGTTGGTGATGGTGCATGAGTAGGCTAATAGAGGAAGAAAGACCATATGTTCATTAAGAAGAAATTGGGAGAAAAAATAAGCTAAGTTTAAATTTGTAATGATAAGAGGATCTTGATTGAATTATATATATATAGTTCATATGAGAACCAAGGATAACATACTAGAGTAAATAAGCTTCGATAATAAAGGAATCTTGTAAGTATGGGGAAGAAAAATATATCAAACTAAATGCACTACCAAAAGATAGATCAATTGGGATTTTTTTATAGGAAAGTGTGATATTTAATTGAAATCCTAATGTATTAATGTTGTATCTTCAACAATCTTGGAATGAGTACTTGGATGCCTATGTTGTCAAAAGATATTATTATTTTACTATTAATTCTCCTCATGTTGAAATTTCCATGAACTAGTTAGGATGCAAATCTCCACCACTAAGCTACCCACCCACTTTATGACAAGTCAATTTACAATTTAGATATGCTAATTTTTTTGACACCTTCTTCACATTGTGAGATATTACCAAATAATTATAATGGTCATTTGGTTTTGTGTGGATCATGTACCATGTAAGGGTGTGTTTATTGATCTTACTCACCAATAAAATGTATGCATTGAATAATTTGTGTTTTATCATCATTTTATCAACAAGCATATGCATATTTGAGGGTTTATTTAAAATTGACTAATGATATGTTGATTGAAACTATAGGATACATTATTTTACCTTAATTTTTTGGTCTAAAAGATGAGGGAAGTTCTTATTCTATGTCATATTCTTTCTTCTTTAGATGTATCTCATATTTTATTTGGGTATCCATGGATAAAGCAATATCAAGCAACATCATCTATGTCATGCCATCAAGGTATCAAATATGTTTGAACACTAGTAAAGAGGTTACAATTGCAAGAGATCCGTATATGCCTTTATTTTAGATTAAGTCATTTAACCTTAAATAATTTTAAGAACATACATAAGGATCCTCTATATAAGTGCAAGGATTCTTTGCCTAATTTGTAAAATTTTCAAAAGGAATAACAATGGTGGGAAAATCAAGACAAGATGCAACAATTTAGAATTCCTAAAGGGTTTACAATTATTAGAGCCAAAGTAGGTTATATGTAGGTTTTATATTATAAAATGATTCAAGAATCTATAAGGCCAAAGAACCATAAGCATTGCAAACTTTAGTTTAGAAGCATAATTACTCATGTAGCAAACACACTATATAATTCACAAAGAAGATTAGGGTTTTTAGCTTCATTTGTTATATGGAGATATTTTATTGTAATGTACGTAATCAATGATATGATTCTTGATTTTTTATAAGATTTAATATTATAACACCTTAACAAATCAAGCTATGACTTTCATGGTTCACTCCTACATGTATGAAATTTGCATTTTCATCTACAAGTTTGACCCTAAATTTGTAGTTTTAAAATTATTTTGTGAGCTTGACCCTACATTTCTAGTCTTTAGGAATGTATTTATCTCCATTTTTTAGACTATGTTGAGAGCTATTATAATGTTTTTTTGCACTAACTTTCGGAGGAAACTCGTTTTTCCTTACTCAAACCCTTGGATTATGCAAAACGGGGAAGCAAAATACTATATTAAAAATGCTTTAAAAACTTTCAAACAATCAAACAAGTGTAATTTGAATTCAACAAATTTAAAAAAATTTGCATATAGGGTTTCGAAATTAAACAAATACATGCATTTTGAACTCAAAAAAAATGGAATTTTAAATACCTCGTGCTCAATATTGGTCGATATGTGAATTGGAATGATGAAGTTTGAAGAGAGGACCCGAAAAATGCTTTTGCCGGTGAGAGAAACTTTGTTGGGTCACCGTTCGAATGATGTTCGCCTCGCGTAGAGACAGTGACTGGTAAATTCACAGTAAAAATGTGAAAGTGAAAGCCTTTTTTTTTAATTTTGTCATATTCAAGGGGTTCGGCCGAACCTGGGTTCGGTCGAACCCACTTAAATATTGTTTTTTTAATGCGCTGGTGATTGGTTCGGCCGAACCCATTTGATTGAAAGAGTTTGAAAAATTCGAAATTTCCTTCCTCATCAAAAGTGTAAACCACTTATGTGGCTTCACCCGTCTATGAGGTGTTTGTAAGGCATTGGTATTGAAAAGCTATTGATTTTCTATATGCCGCTTTGGGTATTACCTCCACACTTAGCATAGTAATGTTCTAGTCTATGCTATGCCTATTTAATCGGTGAGTGAGACAGTCGATTGCTTGAATGGTATCCAACATCTCATGTAAGTGTTTGATCTTATGCTCTTATCCATCTAACAATGATCTGTGAATTAAAACTGGTTTATGCTGAATGAGATCGATGTTTGCTACTTGAAACCATCTACGCGGCATGACAGTAAGGAATTTTTCTTTTGTGTTTTTTTCTAATTGTCAATGCCATAGACACCTACGTATTACCCCCTACCGCCATATTTGCTTAGTCCTGTGGTCAATGCAAGTTTCATTCTTATTGCTAATCTGGCGTTGGCTTATATGCAGATATGTATTTATATTGGGGTTACCTTGCTTGTATACTGCATACTGATTTCATCTCCTGAAATTTCAGTAGGGCATCGATATAATCTCGTTATGCTCTCGTTTCCTTGAGCAATTTCGCTGCCTTAATTCCTTACACGAATTTTGTTGTCTTGGAACTAAGCTACCGCCGCCATCAATGGGAATTAGTTCCTTCTTTGGTTGCGAAGTCTGCTTCTAGACTCATCTGGCTGTGAGGTGAGTTCCTCTTCATGCTGTTGTATTGGCCCCGACCTTGTGACATTCACATTTTGGTAACCATTTGATGATTTTCTCCACAAAAAGGATATATACTTGATTATTGTATAACATAGACAATGGAAGTGCCTCACGAGAGTGTAAAACCGTGGTGTCCTTACCCAGTTGCCATAAATATAAGGTTATGATGTTTCGTTGCTAGGCTTGAAATCTTGGAATAAGTTCAGTGGGCCAAGAGATTAGTAGTTGTGATTAGTTATTATGATCATGGATTTATGGCCATAACTTAGTTATTATGATCAAGAAACAAATTTACTTTTAGAAGGTGCCATATGTTACTTCATTATATTGAATTACAGGGTAAATTTGATAGTATAGATGTGATGTAGGATTTAAAATAAAACACAATTTTGTTTGTGTCAAGCTATGTTTTGAGAAGTTCTTTGAATGTGTTTTAAGTAATTTTGTTAATAATTTTAGGTGACTATTCAAATGTATAATTGATTATTTAGATTTATTTAATATTGACATAATTGTTGGTATTTCTAATTACATATATTTATGTGTAATGGTATGTATATATAACATATGTATGTGTATATAAGCATCTCCAATGATATATGTATATATGTGTATATAGGTATATGTATATATATGTTACAAATATAATGGTATATCATTAACTATAGTAAAGAGAAGTTTGGTGTGTATTGAAATATATATATATATATAATGTATTTCATGTTAATTTAATGTATATGGTATAAATAGTGGAGTATGGAATTTAATATCAGGGTAAACTGTTATAATTAGGTAAAATATGGTTTTTATATTTAGTTTAGTATATTGATTATACTTTGAAATTGATTTTATTGGGTTCTAAAAATTAGAAAGAGGATACATTGTAGCTAGATTATTGCTCTAATGAACAAAGAACCTTTTATGATATCACGTGCTTTTGTTTGGTTGAGGATGTTTGTTGAAATGAAATGGATGTGTAAATGTAAGTAGTATTTACTAATTACATTCCTTAAAATGGTCATTTGGATTATACTTTTCTTTTGTTTCACTCTGCTTCTTGTGGTGATTCTATGTTGGGTCATGTTTCGATTAATGTTGGGAACCTGTAATGTATAAGATACTCTCACTTGGTAGTATGGGTAGTTGGATTTTAGGCTTCTAGAGGTTGTGGGGAGAAAGTGGATCTATGTTAAATTTTCTTTGGTTAGTCCCTTGTGAGTTGTCGGTTTTATTTTCTTTTTTGAGCTCTCATGAGCGTACCTTATTTCATGGTTTTCTTTCCTTGGGGTTATGGCTTTAAGTGGGAAGGTAATACCTTGCACATTTTCTTGGTTATTGTGATTTAGGTGCTTATTTGTTTGGTACACCCCTTCTTGTTGAGAGTTTTCTTTTCGGGGCTATCAGGGAGAGTGACTCTTCATTGGGGGTGACGCACAAAGGGGAAACCTAGATAACCCATGGAAGAGTTGGTTTAATAAGTGAAAACCTAATAAGTTGACTAATGGGTTGGGTAAAAACACATTAACTAAAGAGAAGTAAGATACCTCATCCACGTCGTTAGTGCTTTTGTAGACTAAGGGTGGATTGAGAATGTTGTGGTTGGCAATATAGTTGCCTCATCCTCACGAGGGGATAGTGGTTCTGTACATGTCACCCTATGGGGTTGGTGCCTAGTGAAAGGTAGCTAGGATAACCATAGATGGGGGCCAACGCTAGTTGAGAGGCAACCAGGATAACCCATGTTAGGGCCTTGCAATGACACTCTCCCATAGTTTCCCTTGCTTTTTCTTTGGTTTCCTCTAGAAGTAGTCATCTTGTTGTGGTCATTTGATTTTGTTGACCATTATGTTATGTTTGTGTTCTATGGTTTGGTCTTGTGGTTTTCCGTTTTGACTGTCTTGGATCATGGATCTTTCTTGTTGACTTCTAGCATGGGGGGTTGGGCCTTTGGGTCCACATGGTCAAGTGGAACGTGCTACACACCCTGTTGGGTTCTCCATCAACATTTGTATAGTGCGGTGTTACCTAGATGTAGAGTGTTCCAGAGTTCATTACATTTGCAGATGTATATTCCTTATTTCAGACATACTTATGTATTGATGTATTACACCAACGTGTGTTGGGAAATAATGATGTAAACTTATGTGATTGAATGATGCAATGTAATGGATACTGATGTAATGTATGATTGTGTCTTTGTATTCCTTATATGACCAGTGATTGATGTTATCATCATTTGAACATGTATCTATGGAAATATGCTTCTTGTATTCTCATGAATATAATATGTGTTTATGGTTATTAAAATAGAGTTGATTTTGTTTATGATTAGTTTACATTTGTGAATACTTCTTAATAATGGAACTATAATGGATGTATGGTTTTGGTTGATGATAGCTTTGTCATGGTTTATGATGCAGCTTGGAAAATTGTTGGTTATCATTGTTATGGGTTTGGATTATGCAATGTCTTCATGTGTACCCCATAGCACACAGGTTGATAGTTTATCTTTTAATTAAATATTGTGTATTGGAACTTAATGTACTTATATTATATGTTAAAAATAAATTATGCGGTAAATTGTTGTCTTAGGTGTCATTTGGGGTTTGGGCGGCAAGGCGTTAAACCATGGTATCAGAGCATAGGTTCATACACTGGGTAGTATGAGCCCATTATGTAACCTTGAGTTTAGTATCTTGAGTTTAGGTTTCACCCTTTTTATCGTTGTTGCTTAGTAATTTGAGTTTGTCCCTAGTTGGTGTTGGTTCAATAGTGCAGAAAATTGGTGGAAAGGATGGGACCCTTTGTGTAGTGTGCAATGCACTGATATTCTTCCTATTGGGGATGCATTAAGGACCCTTGTGTTGTCATGTGATGTGAGTTTTTGTGTGATTATGATGAGTTTGTGATTAAGTTGGTATTTTGTGTTGGTTTCCTTTATCACCTTGTTTCATCCTTGTGACTCTTTCCTCCCTTGGTGGTGTGTGTAGGATGCCTAGAGGTCAAGGGTGAGGTTGTGGCAGAAGACATGGTGGCAGCCAAAAGACTAACCACCAAAGTACCTTATCTCAACATTCTCATGGAACTAAATGTGGGGAAAGTCTGGGTTCTTAGAAATGCTCGAGAAGTGTGGGTCAAAACCCAAAGTAGCCAAAGTCAGAGAGGGTACAACTATGTCAATCTCTAGAGGAGATATCTAATGATGAGACCTTGGAACATGCATGTGTTCGGGCCAAGATAGAAAGGGAAAGGAAAATTGTAGAATCTAATCATGTTAGGACAAAGAAACCCTCGACTGTCTGAGATTGGCCATTGGGGTGTTGACCCAATGATCCCAATTTGATGAAAGAGGAGATAGAGTGCCTACAAGCACATCATTCCTCCTCTAAAAAGGTCATGATGGACTTTGATGAGGACCCAGAAGAGTGTCCTTTAGTTGAAAATGAGTACTCACCTAATTTTTTCTTATGATGTATTAGATACATTAAGACTTCATTGGTGCATGTGCACCCATTTTGTTTTGATGGGTTGAAAGTGTAGTTGAATGGGATAGATGTGAAACTCTTGTCAAATGTTGTGTTACGGAGGAATGAATTGTGTTTTTCTTGAAAATTGAAGTGTAAAATTTTGACCTTTGCTAAAAATGTTGTGAAACTTTATGTGAAATAGTGAATGAAGGGAATTTCCTTATGTGTAAATGATGAGGATTAAACAAAATGTGTGCTTGTGTGGGTAATTATGTTGTGATTTTATGGAAGTGTAGTACTTTGAGGTAAAGAATTAGTTTTAATAACCGGTACTAATGTGTTATGTTTCCACCTTAGTCTATGGTTTCTAGGTGGTTGGCTTAGGAAACTCAAGAATAAGGTAATGTACTTGGGATCTTTAGGGGGTAAATACTTATAATAGAAAGTAGTGATCTATTTCTGATATAGTACATGACATGGATCAATGGTTATGATCATTATGTGAATTATGTTCTTGATTGTTTAGTATTACAAGATGAATTGATTATTAGAGTTGTTTTGGATGATGAAGTTATTGCTTGTAGTTTGGTGAGAGGGACAGTGTAGTATCACTTGCTCACGAGTGCCCTACTACTCTACAAATTCCTCTCATGGTGTGGCTATAATGGAATATATATTATCATATACAACATTTGCTTTTATGCAAGTTTGCAAGTGCTAAGCCTTGACTCCACCTACACTGTCAGGATTGGGTGAGCACTCATATATCCCAACAGGTATGAAGTTGAAAATAGAGTTGACAAGAAATTTCTATGCTCTAGTTTGTCACCCTATCCTTAAGTTGATGATTTTGTCTGTTGAAACCCCATTCCTATTTTGATATTGTTCCAATTTTTTTGGGTCATTTAATTTTATTTGCTTAATTAAGGTTATGAATTTTGACATGATTGTTAATTGTTGTATTTGTGATCTTTTGCATATGATTGAATTCTAGGAGTAAGTCGATGCTAAGGGGGGGAGGATGTAGTTCCCTCCACTTTTGGCCTTCACGACAAGTGAGTAAGTCGTTTGGTTGAATTATGTGTGAAGAATGATGTAGTTATTGCTTGTAGTGTAGTGAGAGGGACAGTGTAGTATCACTCACTCATGAGTTCCCTACTACTCTAAAAATTCCTCTCACTATGTGGTTGTAATGGAATATATATTATTGATACAACATTTTCTTTTATGCAGGTTTGCAGGTGCTAAGCCTCGACTCCACTTGCACTGTCAGGACTGGGCAAGCACTCGTAAATCCCAATGGGTATGAAGTTGAAAACAGAGTTGACCTTAGAAATTCCTACACTCTATTCTATCACCCTATCCTTAAGTTGATGATGTCGTCTATTAAAACCCCATTCCTATTTTGATATTGTTCCTCTTTTTTTTGGGTTGTTTAATTTTATTTGCTTAATTAAGGTTATGAATTTTTATACGATTGTTAATTGTTGTATCTGTGATCTTTTAGAATGTATGATCAACTTCCCAGAGTAAGTCGATGCTAAGGGGGGGAGGATGTAGTGCCCTCCACTTTTGGCCTTCACGACAAGTGAGTAAGTCATTTGGTTGAATTATGTGTCACATTGGGTGCATTAATTTATATTGATTTTGAATTATGTGAGTAAGTTAATATTGACTAGCTTTCATTAATTAAATTAAAAGAGTGGGAAGTAAAGGTTAATTATAGGAATGATGGTTGTGGAATGACATTTTTGAGTATTAATCATTAAACTAAAATAATAATTAAAAGAAGTATGTTTATATAAGGGTGATAATAATTATTTAAATAGATAAGGTGCTCCAATGCTTTAATAGTTAAAATAACAAATAAATATTATCATTAGATTTTAATTAATGGAAAGTAATATAATTTTTAATTAGATAAAAGAGAAAAGTATAATAAACATTGGAAGGTTTGGCATACAAGAGCATGCATAGTTTCAAGCTAATTGTCGAAAAGGAAACTACTGTTTTATTGGAGCCTTTGAGTTTTCTTTTTCTTTTTTCCCTAATTTTGGAGATTTTATTAGATATTTGTTTCTAAAAATCTAACAACCCTCTATGATGGAAAAGAATTATTGTCTACAAGGAATTGAAGGGGACTCATCTTAGAATTGTAGTGGGAACAAGAGTTTCATCGGTGGCCTGAAAATGTTGTTCTTCGAGTAGATTCGAGTTGTTGAATGGTGTGAAGGTGATATAGTCTCATCAATTTGATAGTCATCTCACAAATAAATAGGTACGAGAATGGTTTCCAATTTAATCTTTTCTTGTTCCTTTTTGCAAATTGCTGCACATACAATATGTATGGGAATTTTGGCTGAACCTCATAAAAGAAATATTTCTATTGTTCACCATTGATCTCTTTGTTAGCATTTGGTGCACAAGGGGGGTCTATGAAAGGGTTCTTCACTAGGGACATAAACTTTGTTTCCCCTTTTAATTTGTTATTTATGAATTTCTGTTATGCTCGATATCCGAATAATAATGTTATGCTTGATACCCAAATAATATGGCCTAGTATCACCTCTTCTTTATGTTGTTATATTTGTTACTTCCAATAAAATTACATCATGAGATATGGATGGTATTCATGCAAGCCTAGTATTCTATACACTCCTTATGGCTTCCTCTGTTGATCTATCACAACCTCCTCCATACTTTTGTCATTTGATATTAGGAACATTATTTTTAGTGCAAGCCTATGTCATGATTTGCCTCATTCCCACTACTTCTATCTTCTTTCCCTTTGGCTATGAAATTTGTGATAGTCTTGTCTTGTTGTGGGGAGGAGTTCATCAATATCCTGTATTATATTCCAAACTCCCAGTGCTGGTTTGATTCCTAGATACACACATTCAGATGTAATAAATTTTACCATTTAGATACCTCCTATCAAGCTCAATATTGTATCCATGCTTTTAAGGGTTTGATAGAATCGATGTCTATGAGGTGTTTAAAGGCATTTTTATTGAAAAGCTACTAATTTTCTATATGCCACTTTGGGTATTACATCCACACTCAGTCTATGCTATGCTATGCCTATTTAATCGGTGAGGGAGACAACCAGTTGCTTGAATGGTATCCAACATCTCATGTAAGTGTTTGATCTTATGTTCTTATCCATCTAACTGTGACTTGTGAATTACAGCTGGTTTATGTTGAATGAGATCAATGTTTGCTACTGGAAACCATCTGCGCGACATGATAGTAAGGAGCATTTCTTTTGTGTTTTTGTCTAATTGTCAGTGCCATAGACACATATGTACTACCTCCTACTGCCATATTTGCTTAGTCCTATGGTCAATGCAAATTTCATTCTTACTGCTAACCTGGCATTGACTTATCTGCAGATACGTATTTATATTGATGTTACCTTGCATGTATACTGCATATTGATTTCATCTCTTGAATGTTTAGTAGGGCATCACTATAATCTCGTTATGCTCTTGTTTCCTTGAGCAATTTCGTTTCCTTAATTCCTTACATGGATTTTGTTGTCTTGGAACTAAGCTACCGCTACCATCAATGGGAATCAGTTCCTTCTTTGGCTACTAAGTCTGCTTCTAGACTCATCTAGCTGTGAGGTGAGTTCCTCTTCATGCTGTTGTATTGGCCCCGACCTTGTGACATTCGCGTTTTGGTAACCATTTGATGATTTTCTCCACAAAAGGGATATATACCTGATTATTGTATAACATAGACAATGGAAGTGCCTCATGAGAGTGTAAAACCGTGGTGTCATTAACCGATTGCCATAAATATAAGGTTGGTTATGATGTTTCGTTGGTAGGCTTGAAATCTTGGAATAAGTTCAGCTGGCCAAGAGATTAGTAGTTGTGATTAGTTATTATGATCATGGATTTATGGCCATAACTTAGTCCTGAAGAACAATGTTTATTAATATTATTATTATTACAAATTTTTGTGATGGTTAACCTATTAAGTGAATCAAGCGGGCAAGTCAAGAGTAATTTGCGTGTATAGTTTTGTGAGTGAATGCTATAACATGGTTTGTTATTGTAAACTTAGAATGTTTCTAACATGTTGTTCTTTTTTGAAGACTATATTCACATCTTGTTAGGATTATATTTTAAGTGATGAAATAAAGCGATGTTTGTTGAAAGATTTAATTGAATAATTGCTATTTAAGTGAACACTCAAGCTACTATAGGTAAACGATTTGTGTAGTAAATTGGTTGAATTTTTTGGAATATTGAAGTAAAGTAGTGATAATTAGAAGATTTGATTAAGTTAATTTAGGATTCCTCTTATTAAGGTAGTCTTTAGTATATTTTATAAAGAAGGTTAATTTGATTTTGGGACATTAGTTGTTGTTAGCTTTTAGTTTGAGAATTGCAACGGAATACTATAGGGTTAAGGAATAATTTATGTTATATGAATTAGTCGAGTAATTGTGTAGGATTATAGAGGTTTACAAGATGTTGATTTAGCTAACCATAAAGTAATTAATTTGTTATAGATAGATAGATTGAGTGATTTTAGAGATATTTATGATTTGAATTAAAGGAAATACTTATATAATTATATAGGTGCATGTGTAATTGAGATTACAATAGGGAGAAATCGAATATGATTTTTTTATACATAGTTGATTCATCATTTTGAAAGTAGTTTAATGATTGCCTTACACTATTTGTATTTGTATAAATGTATTTATAGAATTATCAACAAACAAGTGTGCATTTAGAAGGTTTCATATGTTACTTCATTATATTGAATTATAGGGTAAATTTGATAGTATAGATGTGATGTAGGATTTAAAATAAAATGCAATTTTGTTTGTGTCAAGCTATGTTTTGAGAAGTTCTTTGAACATGTTTTAGGTAATTTTGTTAATAATTTTAGGTGACTATCCAAATGTATAATTGATTATTTAGATTTATTTAATATTGACAAAAATGTTGGTATTTCTAATTACATATATTTATGTGTAATGGTACATATATATAACATATGTATATGCATATAAGCATTTGCAATGATATATGTATATATGTGTATACAGGGATATGTATATATATACATATATATATGTAAATATAAAGGTATATCATTAACTATAGTAAAGATGAGTTTGGTGTGTATTAAAATATATATATATATATATAATGTCTTTGGTGTTAATTTAATGCATATGCTATAAATAGTGGAGAATGGAATTTAATATAAGGGTAAACTATTATAATTAGGTAAAATATGGTTTCTATATTTAGTTTAGTAAATTGATTAAACTTTGAAATTGATTTAATTGGGTTCTAAACATTAGAAAGAGGATACATTGTAGCTAGACTGTTGCTCTAATGAATAAAGAATCTATTATGATTTCACGTGCTTCTTTTTGGTCGTGAATGTTTGTTGAAATGATATGAATGTGTAAATGTAAGTAGTATTTGTTGATTACGTTCCTTAAAATGATCCTTTGGATTGTACTTTTATTTTGTTTCACTCCGCTTGTTGTGGTGATTCTCTGTTGGGTCATGTTTCGAGTGATGTTGGGAACCCACAATGTATAAGATACTCTCACTTGCTAGTATGGGTAGTTGGCTTTTAGGTTTCCAGAGGTGGTGGGGAGAAAGTGGATCTATGTTGAATTTTCTTTGGTTAGTCCCTTGTGAGTTGTTGGTTTTATTTTCTTTTTTGAGCTCTCATGGGTGTACCTTGTTTCATGGTTTTCTTTCCTTGGGGTTATGGCTTTAGGTAAGAAGGTAATGCCTCACACATTTTCTTGTTTATTGTGTCTTAAGTTCTTACCTTTTTGGTACACCCCTTCTTGTTGAGAGTTTTGTTTTTGGGGCTATCAAGGAGAGTGGCTCTTCATGGAGGCTGACACACAAAGGGGTAGCCTAGGTAACCCATGGAAGAGTTGGTTTAATAAGTGAAAACCTAGCAAATTAACTAATGGGTTGGGTAAAAACACTCTAACTAAAGAGAAGTAAGGTACCTCATCCACACCATTAGTGCTTTCACAAACTAAGGGTGGTTTGAGAAGGCTATGGTTGGCAAGATCACTGCCTAGTCCTCATCAGGGGCTAGCGGTTCCAAACGTGTCACCCTATGGGGTCAACACCTAGTGAGAGGTAGCCAAGATAACCATAGATGGGGGTTGGCACTTGTTGAGAGGCTACCAGGATAACCCATGTTAGGGTCATGCGATGACACTTTCCTATAGTTTCCCTTTCTTTTTCCTTGGTTTCCTCTAGAAGTAGTTGTCTTGTTGTGGTCATTTGATGTTGTTGACCATTATGTTTTGTTTTTGTTCTATGATTTGGTATTGTGGTTTTCCATTTTGACTATCTTGGATCATGGGTCTTTCTTGTCAACTCCTGGCATAAGGGGTTAGGCCTTCAAATCCACACGGTTAGGTGGGCCATTGTGTTTCCAATCAGTGTTCATGCAATGCGGTGTTACTCAGATGTAGAGTGTTCCAAAGTTCATTACATTTGTAGATGTATATTCCTTATTTCATGCATACATATGTATTGATGTATTACACCCACATGTGTTGGGAAATAATGATGTAAACTTATGTGATTGAATGATGCAATGTAATGGATACCGATGTAATGTATGATTGTGTCTTTGTATTCCTTATATGACTAGTGATTGTGGTTATTGTCATTTGAACATGTATTTGCAGAAATATCCTTCTTGTATTCTCATGAATATAATATATATTTATGGTTATTGAAAGTGAGTTAATTTTGTTTATGATTAGTTTACATTTGTGAATGCTTCTTAATAATGGAATTATAATGGATGTATGTTTTTGTTGATGGTAGCTTTGTCATGGTTTATGATGCAACTTGGAAATTGTTGGTTATCATTGTGATGGGTTTGGATTACATAATGTCTTCACATGTACCCCAGAGGACATAGGTTGATAGTGTATCTTTTGATTAAATATTGTGTATTGGAACTTAATGTACATATCTTATATGTTAAAAAAAAAAAGTGTGGTGAATTGTTGTCTTAGTTGTCCTTTGGGGTTCACACCTCAGCGTGTTACCTTCTTGTTGCCTCGTCATGCCAAGACCCTCATAGTTCCATTTCTACCGGCTTGAATGCCTATTTCATCAAAGCTCCAAATCTGTTAGGACCATATGGGGTATTTTTGTATGCTACTATCAGTATTTTATAAAATTCAGCTACTATTTTGGGTCTAAGGTTTACCGCCCTATCTCTGTCAAGACCTTCAATTGTGCATAAGGTCAATTCTAGATGGTGCCTCTTGAATCCATTCCACCATGATTTTCCAAGAAGCCTCTTTGTGAAAGGGTTGGTTCTTGTCTGGCATATCTAAGCAACCTCTTGCTTGAGATTCATAAAGCCTATAGCCAATATCTATCATATATGTGCACCACTTCATAATTAGACCATCCTCCTCTTTTGTCAAGACTATTGGCAGACCCTTCTTTGAAGTAGTGCTCAAGCCACCTAACCAATTGCTAAGTGTTGTAGTTGGAATTTTCCACTTCTTCGCAATAACTCTCATCATCATCTCATCATCCCATTTGTTTCAACATCCTCTAGTTCCCTTTCCATGTCCTTTGATGACCATTCCCTTTCCTTTGATGCTCTTTCCTACTAGATTGGTGGTGTAACAACCTCCTAGACAACCTCATTAGGTTTTGGATTCGTGTTTACTTCTATAACTAGTTGTTGCACATTAAGGATTGTTATAGTGTCTTTCCTTTTATGAGATGACAACTTTGCAATCTTGGTTTTAGTTTTCAACCTCTATTTACCTTTAGATTGCACCTATAAATGTTAAAAAAGATGTTTTGAGTAGTTAAATATAATGAAAAATCGAAGACTATTGAAGTCACAGTGATGCATGAACAATTTGCATTATTTAATATGCATCTTGACATTTTGAAATTTAATGCTCTAGTTTTTGTGAACAATTTATAATGCAATTGTCCATAGTTTGTAATAAAATTGTCTTTATTGTGCATGAACAATTTGGTTTTGTTGTCTTTATTTTTCTTGGTTTTTATTAAAAGTTTGTAATGCAATTGGATTTATTGTGCATGTTGATAGTTTGTTCAATTTTATTATTTGAATTGAAATTACTTAGAGAATATCTATTTAGTGAGACATGAACAAACATTGGTTAAACATTGTCAAAACGAAATACAATGGTACAGGCATAGTGAGATAGAAAAACTCAACTGAAAGAGAAAGGGAGCTTTCTTGAGTGTAGAGCTGAACAATGAAACATGGAGAGATGAACATAAATATGTAAAATAAATTTTGTAGTAACAATCACATAAACAATTACATATATATACATATACGAATATGTGTGTGTGTGTACACACACACACATATATATATGTATATATATACATATATTTGTATATGTATGGAAATATTTATATGTATTATTATGTTCTTCCATGCACAATATATAGATAGATAGATAGATAGATAGATAGATAGATAGATAGAAAAATACATATAAAGAAAGAGAATAATATAATTGCGTGGCAGAATATCTTTGAAATGAAATCAAGTGAATCCATTTTCATATTTGGGAATAACAAACAAATATTAAAGGAAAATTACATAGTTAGTTTGTGCATTGTCAAAGAGAGGACTACAAGTGCATGGCAGAAAACCCTGTAATTGTGAACTAGTGAAACCATAAAAATGTTTGGTAGTAACAATGAAATAAAAATTGCATTTCTCATATAGAACTATTGTGAATGGAAGAACATAATAATATGATTTCATGATATAATATCTTCAAAATGAAACCCAATCATACCATATATGTATGGGAATATATAAGTATGAAAATATGTCTATATATTATTTTGTTCTTCCATACACAATATGTATATGTATGTATGGAAAGACAAATATATATATAAGAACAAAATAATATAATTGAATGGAAGAATAACTTTAGAATGAAAACAAGTGAATCCATTTTCATATTTGGGAATAATAAAAAAATATTAAAGACAAATTGTAGAGTTAAAGTTTGTGCATTGTCAAAGAGAAAACCCTATAATTTTGAACCAGTGAAATCCTTTCCATGTTTGGTAGTAACAATGAAATGAAAAAAGCATTTTGCAGACATAACTATTGTGCATGGAATAACAAAATAATACATAAACACACCAAAATATCTTCAAAATGAAAACCATTCATACCATTTTCATATTTCAAAATAACATGAGAATATTATAAGAAAATTGCAAAGTTAAAGTTTGTGCAGTGAGGAAGACACGAATGCAAGTGCATGGCAGAAACCCTCGAAATGATAAAAATTAAAACAATATGAATATTTCCTAGTAACAAGAAAATATATTGTATCCATTTCCGTATTTTGGAATAACAAACAAATGTAAAAATAAAATTGCAGATTTAAAGTTTGTGCAATGACGAACACACAAATACAAGTGCATGGATGAAAACTAGTGAAACCCTTTCCATATTTCATCGAACAAGTCTAATAGTAATGAAAAACCATTTAAACTAGTCAAAACCATTTCATATTTTGTATAAGGAAGCAAATATGAAAAGCACATTGCAGAGTAAATGTCATGCAATGAATATCACAAGATTAGGAATAACATAATATATTAAAATGCATAACATAGGGTAAATGTCATGCATGGACAAGTATAGAGGAAAGGGAAACCAGTGAAAGCTCGAACTTGAATTAAAATGACTTGACATTCATATAAGGTGTAAGTTGAAACCCTAGATATTGAGTTACAAGTCAATTGTGTGACAAAAATTGACATCCAATACAAAATATTTGCATTCATAGGCAACCAAAATTTGTAGTAGTAGAATACTTGTAGCTTGTTAGGATGTTGTTGTTGCTGCCTATGGACTTTCTTCATATTTTTGGACCAAATTTTATAACTAATAATGAAAGTGGGACGTGCTAAATAGAAATTGCAAGAGATTGAGTAATACATTTTTTACTTTGAAAATCTCCTTATATATTCAATGTTGGTTTGGTGTGGAATCTATAATTCTTGTCCTTTTAATTTTCAAATTTGAAATCTTCATTGGATGCCTTCAATTGCTGAGTTTGTATGTATTAATGGCATGCATTCCTTGTTTGCTTGATAGGAGATTTTGGTGGCTTTAATACCATTGTTTTGGTGGTTATAGGTGGGAAAAACTGGAGGAGGAACCATTAGTAGAGAGGTTCAATTTGATAGATGGGACACATATGAATGATTGCTACCTATCTAAGTGTTGTGTTGGTGGGAAAGTGGGATGGGGGTTTGGCTAGATTAGATTTGGTGATGGGACATTCTTGACTCATAGTTCTACTCATGGCATCCCAAGTGCCTGAAAGGTGGCTATGATGAAATGCAAGTGGTGACATTATAGGGGGGCTTGGGTTATACTAATTTTATTTTTTGGGCTTTCATTTCAAATTGAGGGATCAGTAACAAGCAATATGGCTTATATTTTTGTCATGTCAGATGTGCTTTGAATATTCTTTGACATGTAAGACTGTGAATATCTATTTGTGTATGGAACAAATATTCTCTGATTGTAATACAATTTTGATGGTACATTGATACATGTACCTTTATTGAATTTGTGGGTGAAAACTTATTTACATTTTCCTATTATTTAGCTCTATTATGGGGCCCACATGGGACTACTTCCATCCCCAGTAGAGGCTCCTGCCCTACTTTGGGCCCCTCTCCCCTAACATGGTCGTATAAACTTAAAATGAAAGATTTCATATATTTTAATATATTAAAGTTTTGAAATTAAAGGTCATGTCTTATAACTACCCCCCTCTCCTTTAATATTTAAAATATTAAATGAAAAATTTTGTCACCTTTTAAAAGAATTGAATATTTTCTTTAGAGTGGGACCCATTAGAATTTTCCATATAATTAAATTGGATAGTTTTTGTTCCTGGAGGCATAACTTTCACCCATGAAGTCAAATTTTTGACTTCTTGGACTTGTTGAAAAGCTGACTTGGTAATCTATGCTATGGTGCAAGTTTTTTTCTAATATTTTATAGTTTGGATAGTGTTTTTCATATTGGAAGTCAGATATTTTTTTTTGAGCTTCAAGAGGGCATATCTTGAGCATTTAGAGTTGGATTTTAGACTTTGAATAGTCAATGGAAAGCTTGTTTAGAGTACTGCACAGTGGATCAGGTTTAGAGTTATTTTTGCATGGTTTATTTTATGTTTTCCTTATCTAATCTATTTATGGGTTACTTTGACTATAGTGATACTATGAATTTATGGGTGATCAGATCTTGGAGATTTGATGTTGGATTCATTGTATACTTAGTTGTACATCTCAAATTAATATTGTATCTACAAGTTGTACAATGTTGTAGGTAGTATATACTTACATGTTACATTTATGACTTGGACATGGGTTGTCTATGCCTATAGATATTTAAGTGTTGATGCATGCTCAATTTTGGTGCCTTGGTTTAGTCACTTGGTTTGCTATTTTTGTTGTCATGTTGAGGAGCTGAGATGGTATTACTAGGTGTAGTCATGATATGAGGCCTATGTAGTTGACTATGATTATGTAGATATTTGGACACGGTTGGATTGGTTGTTGATGTTACATTTGGTGGTGATCATGATGTCATGGATATTTCTTGTACTTTAGAGACTTTGGCATGTCATGATTGTTTATGCAGGTTCATTGTTGGTGGTGTTTTGGTGGTGTGTTTGGTTCCTTAACTGTGGTACTTGAATGTGGACATGTTCAACAAATCAAATCAAAGATTGATTTGGTGTTTGAATCATTTGTTCTACAGGGTTATTCTCTTCGATATATTAGTTTGCAACTTATTGATGTGATGACGAGTTTGCATGTTTCAGTGATTGGATCTACAAGTCATGTAGGTTGTGGATTAGCTACATGTCTACTTGCAGTGAGATGACTTGGTTGTGGATTTCATTTGTTCACCATTTTTATTCATTATTGTTGCAGACTTTGTTAGTTGGCCTTGTTCTTGGTCATTTGTACATTGGTATGTGTGCGTAGAGATGAGAGGATTGATGTTTTTTTATAGTACTTAGATAGTTGTTTATGGGAATTATAGCATTCTTTGTATCATGATGTCATGGATAGATTGGCTACACTTTTCAATGGGAGCTTTTGATAGTGATGGTTTGGTGGTGATGGATATGTTTATGATGGTTTGTTGGAAATTGTAGGTATCTTCTTGGCTTGGATATTTTGGTTCTACTTGTTATGTTACTAACATTTTAGTTGTGTGTGTATACCTAGATGATCTTCATGGAGAGGATGGTTGTCATGATTTCATGTGTTACTTAGTATCATAGTTCAATGGAAGTTGTTGGAAATGATGTGGATTCACCATTTGATGGTGGATGGTTTCTTGTAGTGATGGTTCATTGGAATTTTTGGTTTCATTCACATGGATGGTTTTATTCATATTGATTACATATTTTGATTCTTGGTTTAGGGTGTTATTGTATTATGTCATGGTTTACTCTTGATCATGCGTTAGATTTTTGGAATGGTACTTGTTCTCTTGAGACCAGGATGTATGCATTGTTGTATGATATCTCCTACTAGGAGGTGCATAGATCATGTTGTCATGTTTATGTTCCTAATTCATGATTGGAGCTTTGACATTGATCTTGTGTGGTTCTCTTGGTATTGGGTACACCTATCATTTGCTTGATTACTTCATGATGGTGCTATGTTGCATTTGGATTTTGGCATGGATTGGTGGGTTACAAGTACTCATGGATACTTGGAGACATAGGTGAGGCTTGAGTTCTCTTATGTTTAGAGGCATGTGCTAAGATGGTTCCTCTTGATGATATTTCAATAGGAAGTCCAAGGATCCTACACCTTGGTTGGACATGAATTCAACATGGACCTATGAGAAGAGCATTCTTGTTTGAGTCATGATGACTTGGATATCTTGGAGGAGCATTCCCATTCCCACTCTTGGTCTTCTCAATGGTTTCACTTGAGAGGTATTTCTCACTATTACTTTTAGGTGCTTTATGTTTTATGCTTTATCTTCTCATGCATTTGGATCTTGAGCTATGAATATAAGGTTTTGTAGGGTTCATTTGAGGAGTGTTGGAATTTTATATCCTTATACATTATTATTACATTCATTGATATTGATTTTAGGAGATGTATTGGGCTTAATTCCTTCATTGGGAATGGATTTATTTTGATCTTCTTTGGTTATGAGAGGCTTACATCCATGTTGATTACATGATACATATGCTATGTTTGATCTTGGTTATGGAATGGTTGGATGTTATTATGGATTTTCTTTTGGGGTGTTGTGGATGAGATTGTAGGCATCCATTAAAATCTGCAAACACTAAACTTCATGTAGGAGTTAGTATTTCACAAATCTATCAAAATGCCTCTATGAAATACCTTGTGAATGCTTCCAAATGCAACAAATGATAATAGAAAGACTAAAGCATTATGGAAACAAAAGCAAGTTACCTATTCCATAGTGGATTGGTGTCACATGTGCTAGTGACCCTTTCCCAATCCTTGATCAAAGCTTAAGATGAAAATGCTATGAAGATGGTGGAGTGATGATGAACAAAATCAGTTCTCAAACCAAGAGAGTGACTTTGCATAAAATTGTGGAGAGATTGTGAAGGGTTTGATAAGAGATGAAGCCTCTATTTTATAGATTTTCAAAATGTTAAGTGTTGAAGAGAGATCAATGTGGGACTAAGATTGGACCAATGAAAGAAGGACACTTGTCAAATGGTGATTGGTTGATGTATGTGCAAGATTTGGGAAGAGTGCCCATGAGAGGGAAAATTTTTGAATTCAAATTTTCCAATAAATGTTGAGTTTGACTTTGGAAGGGGACATGTAAGAGGCATGTAAGGCCTCATAAATGCTATGTTGGGTGTACATGTCCACTTGGGGGGAAATTCAAACTTGGAGAATATTCTTCCTTTATGCCAAGTTGAAAATAAGTAATTTTGATAAATCAATTAAATGCAATTTCATGTGCAAGTGGCCAAATCTAGAGAATGCAAGTGGGTGAGTATTTAATCAGGGTTAGATTAAATAGATGATGATTATGCTGATTTAATGCTGATTAGGTGAGTTGACTTTTAGGACTTAAATACTTGATTTATTTAATTCAAAAAAGGATGAAGTATGATTTGGATTTGAATTAAATAAAGTCCTGATTTATTTAATTAAATGGAGATGATGCAAGATGAAGGTTGAAATGATTTATGAGAGATGAAATGATATTATTTGATTAAACCTTTGGATTGACCTGATTTACCTGATGAATGGATTTGTTGCGTTTGATCAATTCAATGAGCGGATGACTATGCATAATGCTAATTTGACGTGTCTACATTTTGCCCCTCTTTGAAGTAATGCACTTGTTGTGTTGGTTCAAAGAATAAACTTTCCGCGATCAAAATCAAAAAAATTCTAATTTTTCGGATGCCCCAGTGGAAAGTACACTGGTACATTGCCCCCTCGAGAGATCGAGCGAAAAGATTCGATTTGAGGGTCGATCTCGTGATAAAGAGGTTTAAAATGGGTGGTTATGGATGACGATGCAAAGATGATTTCAAGATGCTTAGAATAACAAATCTATATTATTCTAAACAACTTAAATGATGATATGATATGAGATGGATGAGATTGATGATGTGATATGTTGTGATTATGCAATGGATGATTTATGAGATGGTTAGACTAATAGATCTATATTATGATGATGATGCAAATGCAATGCATGTGAAATGATCGATGTTTCCTATTATGTATGATATGAATGATATGTGATATGCTGACAGTTTTCTAGATGTAGGATGGATGCATGATGGATGCAGGATGGATGGATGGATGCATGATGGATGCATGATGGATGCATTGGTGATGATGATTAACTATTCATGCTATGATGTTAGTGTGGAAAATGAAGAAATTAGATGATGACAAGAGGATCCAACAATTCCATGATTGGTCAAGACTTTATTAGAGATGATGATGATGATAGATAAATGCTAATGATGATGATTCGCTTATCAAGGATTGGGATTTTCAAAGGGTCACTTACTTTATGTTTGATAACACGCCTAAGCACGATGCATCAAGGTATAAAGGACCAGGATGACGTTGTACTTAGTGTGATGGACTTTGACTCAACAAGCAGATAGGAGTATTCTTGTTCACACTTGACATACGGAAACCTTGCTAGGGCATACCTAACAAAGCAAGTATTCGCCAAGTTATATTACAAGAGCGTCCAACAAGCACAGCAGACAAAATAATAATGATCATTTCCCCATTCCTATCTCTCTAAATCCTTTGTTTGGATATCATCGAGAGGTCCTTGGGATGAGCGCAATAAGATAAATCAAAAGAAAAGATCAAGTACACAAACAAGCCAATGTTCTTCATACCTCCAGCCAAAGGGATGTGTTTTGATAGGATAAGATCCAAAGTGATATCCATAAATGATGCCCATTGTCGGAATGATATATCCTAGGACATGCATTGTACAGGATGATGATGGTTGATAAGTTGATTGATAGGCTGTTGATATAAGGTCGACTGACATGTTTGTGACTGATCAAGAGTTTGGTTTTGTTTTAGAGGTTTGTTGCTTCGATTTTGATTTTACGATTGAAGTTTGCTTTTGCTGACTGTTGCGCTTGTTTCTATTTGCATTGCCAAAGGATGAAGATGGTGATCAGTTATTATGGATGATTGATTATTGCGGGTGCAAGTGAGATGAGACAGATGGATTTTTTCAAATATTTGGATGTTTTTGACGTTTTGAAATGTTTTGAGGCTATTTTTGGATTTTGATGTTTTGAATGATGTTAATGTTTTTGGATTTTTTGATGTTTTTCGAATGTTTTTGGATTTTGATGTCTCGGGGGCTGATCGAAGATTAGCCTTGCCTATGTTTAAGCTCAGAGACGACGTAGTTTGGATTCCAATGTTTTTGACATTTTTTTAGATTTTTTGAGTGTTTTTGGATTTTTTTATGTTTTGGATGATTTGTATATGGATGTGTAATGATATCAGTGCTTTGTTTGGGATTTTGTTGAAAACCAAGCTAAGGTTGATTGATCGGGTCAATGGATTGATGATGATGATAACATTGTTGAGGATACAGAACAATGCAAGGATTTGAATGATCAGGATTGATGATGATAACATTGTCGAGGATACATGGCAATGCAAGGATAGTGTTAAGCAACACAAGGATTTGGGAAAGATATCCCCAAGATGATGATGGATTCATGATGATTGATAATGATAACATTGTCAAGGATACACGACAATGCAAGGATAGTGTTAAGCAACACAAGGATATCTCAAGATGATGATTTTTTGATTGGATTTTGATTGATCATGATTGATGAAGCTTGAGTTCGAACAAAAGATGTTTGGATTATTTGATGTGACGTGTGATGTGCAGCTTAGATGCGACTGATATCGATTGATGTTTGATGAAAGATGAAGACTGATAAGGAATGTCTTCTCGTCAAAATATGCCATGGGCTAGTGATTCAGATCACAAATGCTTTGACCAGTTTGGTTTCATGTTTTCCAATGTTCAGATCGCCACATGAGTAGGAGGATATAGATCAAGATTTATTCTCGAAGTAAGATGTATATATCTGCCCCCAATTTCTAGCAATGTATGGAATGCAATGGATGGATGCTCGGATAAGTGTATGGCTGGATGGATATGGTAAGCATGCAAAGGATGCCAAGGATTATCTTGCAATAAGATAAGGTGTTCAGATAAAGAATGCTCATTTGGATAATGCTTCATGGCTCAAATAATGTTGAATAGGATAGGATTGATGGAAATGACCCATGTCAAGATGTTTTACTGTAAGCAAGTGTAAAGCGTGCCCCAAAATGTCATCAAGATCAAGATAACCGCGATGATGGATGCAAATATATGCAAATGGATTGGATCAATGGTTTATGGATGGATGGATTTATTATGGATAAGATGGATAGAATGCTCGATTTATTATGGATGGGATGAGATGAGATGCTTTCATCTGAACTGGCGCATGTAGATGCTTGATTCAACTCATGACGCCTGTTTGCCAGGTTTTCATCATGGTCCTGCCCAAAGCACCGCCTGTGCGGTTTTCACTAGAGGATGATTTTTATCTTTACTATTTTCAATCCTTTTTCTGATTTTTTTGGATTTTCATATTTTTTGATTTTTTTGTATTTTTCTAAAAGATTTTAAGCTCATGTTGAATCATAAGGTGTTGCTAATGTAGATGCCCCTCTCATAATGTGCCATCGATATCCTACTTGAAGGAGCTACTTTGCTAAGATACGTGCACTTGAATGCAACTTTTAGGATTCTTGATCTGCTTTGTCGATACTAGAGTTAACTTTGTCTTGGTGCACACATCACGATAAAGTGCCTTCAGAATCCTTATGATGAAGGGTCGTTGCCAATACACGGTCAATATGAGAATTGGATATCATGCGTGGAGGCATGGATGGAGTGCATTTAGGGATAAGAGATTGATTGGTTGACAGTTTGGAACCTTTGACTCTCCAAACTTGGGAAGATGAGCAATGATGGGTGGATACGGAAGTGTGCATGGAATTAGGACCAACTGCTTGATATACTTTGTATGTCACTTGAAAAGCCTGCTTTTGATTTTGTGGACATCTTTGATGGATACCTTTCCCTTTTTTATTTTGCCCCATAGTTTCTTTGACTGATGGAGTTTGATAGGGATAATCTTTCTTTGTATTCTTCGGTATCCATTTGTATTTGATTTGTCCATTATGCTTCTCTGCTTCTTTTGCTTTGATAATGTTCTTCATACTTTGACTCAAATTTTTCCTTCGAAGTTGGTCCCAATTCATGGATGGGGTGATGGGTGGATGAAGATTCGTGACATGGTTGGTTGTAGTATTGACACTAGCTTCATCATAAGGACTCTTCATGCTCCCTATGTTGACGTTTTCTTGAGACGAAGTTTCCCCCAGTATGTAGAAGTAGTACCTTCATGCTTTGATTCTGCTTGTTTTGAGAGCTTTTGTTCAATAAGTGTTCTCTGATAGATGACTACCGTAGTTGACGTTCTTTCAATTTGCTGCTCCGCTAACTCTGGATGTTCTATCTGACTTGTTTTGTTGAGCGGATAATGATGGATATCTTTATTCATGATGTCCTCAATCTGAGTTTGGGACATATTCGATCCTGATGTTGACAACTCTGTTTGATTGTAGGAGTTAAGAATCTACTCTTTTTGTGTAACAAAATCTTGTTCTAGATGAAGATCATCTACGTGCTCATCTATAGAAAGCATCTCATGGGTAGATGGAGGAGTATGTGCTACATGGATATGATCATCTTGCATGGATAAGAGAGTGTTCATTAGATTATTGTAGTATCTTGAAGATACAAATTCTTGATCTTGATTAATTTCGGAGTTGCTTTCGACATGCTTTGGATCAAGTTCTTGACATGGGGCAGCTTCAAAGGATGGATTTATTACAAAGGACTTTTGGATGTTGACATTAGGCATGGTCAAGTTCAAGGTTTCTTCAGCATCTGTAACCATGAGGTCAAAGGGGATCAACATGTTTTGAAAATGACCATTGCTAGACCTTAGTGAAAGATTTTGATCTTGCTTTGGAATAACTTCTTGAGATATGTCCTCTAACTCATAAGGCGATGTAGAGACATTTTCAATATGATCATTGGTCAACGAATCATGCATTATGTCAATTGGATCAAATAGTCCTAACACTCCTTGAAATAGATCACTAAAGAGTGGCTCTTGATGTATGGTGAGTTGATTATTGGATTGTGTAGATACATCCTCAATGTGCTCCTCGATGGAGAGGTTTTGATCATTGTTTTCGACAATTGTGGTGGAGAGATTGTGAATGTATTCAACCATAGAGTCAAGTGATGTTGATATTTCTTGAATTGGCTCATTATCGAGTTTTGTTGGTGGATTTTGATCATGATTCAAAAGTGACTCTTGACATATGTCAATTTGATCATTGGATGAAGTAAATGTGTGCTCAGTGATGGATTGATCTTGATCCTTGTTTTCAATAGTTGTCATCTTTTGTGTTTGTGCTCGTGTTGGTTGGGTAGCTTGAGAGGCTTGGGAAACTTGAGAGGATTGTTGCACTTGTTGAGCTTGTGTTGCTTGTTGCATGGCTAGATATTGTTGGAATCCCTTTTGAAAAGCAGCTTGTAATGTCGCGTTGTATTGGATTGATGTAGTGGAAATTGGTGGTGGTGGGGGTGGTGGTGGATTTGAAATCATGTTGGATGTAGTGACAAGTGTATGAGATACGCTTGGATTGATTGTGGGGGTTTGAGATGTGATGGGCATGATAGTGGTGGTTGGAATGATTGAAGGGATAGTGATGGTTGGAATAACCGAGGTGATAGGTCCTTGGGAGATCGTATTTTGATTTGGGATCAATGTTGTTGTTTGATTGGATACCATCTGTTGGTGTGATGTCGATGGTATATTCAAAGGATTTGTCGTGATGGTTTGATTGATGTTAGGTGGATTGATTTGGATGGCGTGATTGGTGTTAGGTAAAGGGGGAAGCCCTAAACCAAGGAATGATGTAGGTAATGGTGGTGGAGATTTCCCTTGGCACAATGCCTCAACTATTTTGGAAAGTTCCGCAATTTGATCTCGCCAAATTTGTTCTTGATTTTGATCTTGACTCACTTGAGATAGTTGATTTGGCTTTTGTTTAAGCGGATTTGGGATGCCTACTTGCGGTTTTTGAATGGGATTATGGGAAAATTGACTTTGGATAATGTTCTGATTTGGGATGATGTTCAGATTTGGCATGATAGGATGAACATTGTTGGTATTGGGAATCATTTTTCCAAAGTTTTCCGAGTTAGGATTCATGTTTCGAAAAGTTGCACTTGGTACATCCACATTTGGTTTGTAGGGATTTGGTGGAATGACATTGTTCGTTTCAAGGCTCATGCATTGATTATTCGATTGGTGGATTTGTAGGTTTGGACTTAGATCTATCATTGGGAAATGTGTTCCAAACTTTGACTTGGGCATACTCACACTTGTTGTACCATTGACATTTGTCGAAGGTAATGATCCCATGTATGGACTTTGATAATTGATAGGCATTGCAAGGCTTTGAAGATTCAACTGATTTAGATTACTCAAGATGTATGGATCAAGTGTATATTCCATGTTCCTCTTGTGTTTTGACCTTGTTGACCTCTAAGGTGTTCTAGGATCAATGACGAGATGAAGGATGAAAGGTGAATGATATGAGTGTTGAATGTTTAGGGACTTTGGATCAATGCTAGACTTAGGGATTTTGATTTTGATTGTTTGATTTGGATGATGAAATTGTAAACCCTAAGATGTTGGATGTGATCTTAGGATGAACTTTGTTCAAAGGAGTGATAATTTAACTAAGTGTGCATGGAAGGATTCATCCAAACACACCTAACTAAACAAATGATTTTGATTTGGTTTAGAAATGTACCCAAGTCTAGGTAATGATGTTTTCAAAGCTCTAAAGTTGTTTGTGGGATGATGTTGATAAATGTTTAAGGTGGATGAAGTGTTTGATTTTGATCCTAAGAGACTTAGAGAGACTTTGTTTACTAGGCCAAGGTATTGAAGAACACAATTTTCTCTAAGAGCAATCAAAAGAACAATATGACCAAGAGATATCAAGCACATGTGTGGGGTCCAATTCGTTATCTTTACTTAATGAGTTATTTTTACCACAAACACACTCTTGATTAAAGTTTCAAACTAAGATGTCCAATGTCTTAATTTCTTTAAACCCCACAAGATATTTTAAGTGGAAATTCAATGAACTTAAGGCAAGGGTTTTCGTATTGTTTACTCAAAAAGACAAATTGAGGTATAATCCAATGCTTAGGAACCTCTAAGGACGTGAATCCCAAGGGAAAGTAGTAGCATATGGATTGAGTCAATGATATGTGTCCTCAAGAGGGTTTGAAATTTTGAGAATCATGTTGAATGTTTGTTTGCAAAATGTTTTCGAATACACACTATGTTTTCAAACAAAGAATAATTACAAGCCCTATGGATGTGTAAGACAATATTTGTTGGATTCCCACTTGGACAAGTCCAGCTACACTTATCTCTAACGGATGGTTAGATGCTTGACCCCACTGGCTCCCCTCCATGGCTCATTAACGTCAATCGGGGCAGCCAAGCATCAACACCCATGAAACTCCCATGGCATGCTTTCCATCTCTACTAGAAGACCGTAAGAGTGTGGGGTGGCTTCAGAATGACCGTTCTTGCACCAACAAATAGATTAAGGATTTTGGAAAATTCTAGCACATGGGTTCTAGTAAGGACTTTCCATTTGTGGAGATTGACCCATACGGCAAGAGTCCCCTTTCGGATCCATCTTGTCGGAGCCAACCGCGTGATTATGGTGTTTAACCAAAACCCTCATTTATATCCCGGCTGGAAATACTCTTGGCTTTAGAGTGTTACCGGTTGAGTCATTCCCTTGGGTGAGTACTTTTTCCCCAAGGCAGGCCCTCTAAGATAAACAAAAGCGAGCAAAGACACAATCCGTAACTCGATTGATCTTTGATGGCACAAAGAAAGAGAATGTACGCGAAAATGCCCCTACTCACACTCGCACAAGATGTTCAATTTTTAAGCCCAAATCAAAGTGTTTCAAAGCAATAAAATGTATTTTGAGTGTTTCTCTTGCACCCTAGATCGCACGAAGCGCAAGGGGAGAGGATACGCACTCAAAAGACAAAATCACACAATTCAAACACTTGTTCGTTTTATAACCTTCAAAGCAATTGTGAGTTTGTTTTAAGCACCAAATGAAATATGAAGATTGCTTTGTCCAATTTTTAGCCCAAAATGAAATCTAGTAAGTTTGTCCTAAGATTCTTTTTAAGCCCTTTGCAATGAAAATCAAATTGTTCATTTTAGACCCAAATGAAAATTAGTGTTCTAAAACGAAAAGATAAACAACTTCGTGAAGTAGTGTTGATCAAACACTTAAAGTGTTAAAAAACACATTGTGTTTTCAAAAAAAATCCTCCTCCTTTCATTTTCGTTTGCTAGCCTCCTCCTTGTTGACTTTTCGCTTTCGCTTTTCCTTTGTACCTTCGTTGTTCATTTGTACCTTGGTTGCCCTTCGTTTGATTTTTTTTTGTACCTATTCCAAAAGAAAAGAAATCATGTGAGGATCATATAAAGTCAATTTTGACTGTTAACTTTAAACAATAGCATGATCTTAATTGAAATGACAAACGATAATAAAAGAAATATTAAAAAGTGACTCTTTCTTTTTACAAACTTTAAAGCAAAAGTAGAGATTTTGCTTAACAATGTGCAAAAGTTTATTTTTCTACCAATGATTCAATTAGCAACTTGTTGTCCTCCAAATCTGCATTCATTAGCAAGCCAATTAAAAAATAATAAAACAAAAGCCAACATCGATGCTAATCCAAGCCTGTGATGCCGAGAGGAGAGGAGATAAGTCAATAAAATAATTGATGACCCCTGCTAGATTTGATGTCAACTTCCACCGTTTTCTTTGCCAGCAGTCTATCAATCAATGTTGACATCACTATCTACATTGAACCTAGATTTCATACTGCGATGCATAGTGTGTAAAACAAACCATATCTCTTAAATGTGTTGGGATCTCTAGTTGTTGACCTACCTTGAATTATGGTGAATCACTCATAAGACTGCACAGAGGTTGCGTGATTGATAAATTCCAACACTTGTCCTTTTGGTGACTAGCAGATCTTTATGATATATGTCTTTGAGTCTATGAAGCTATGATTTCATATGTTTCAACAACCGGTTATTTTCTGTGACTAGAAATAACAAATTCTTTAAAGACATTGCTGTTAACAACAACAAAAACAATAAAAATCTCCATAGTTAAAGCGATTGCGCCTGAAGGTTTTAAGTCTTCATGAATAACACAAAACATTTTACATTCACAGCAGCCAATAGAAACGACTAATATTTAATGATGACAAGACTTTTCTTTTGTACGCAGCCAGTCGTTTTTAACAATAGACAAAGGATGTTATTCTTAATGCGTTTATTAATGAAATAACATGATTATCACGGCAGACTCTTTAGGCAAAATAATGGCTCCTTCCTATCGCAGTGGTGGTTGCTGGACGTTCCCTTTGTCCTTCCCTGTCCATCACCTAGTATCATGGGCATAGTTTGGTTAGCATCATGCGTCTTTTTAAAGAGACGTGTTGAAAAGACATTAGAAACTTTTAAGCCAATGCAACTTGTGAGTGTAAACGTGAGTGGTGCATTCTATTAGCAGGTGCAAAGTAAGGCACGGGGATTCTTTGACAGGCAAGACATGTGGACTGTGAATAAACAAAGCATGTTAACTGTTGACAGTGCGCCTCATAGAAATGTGGATGCATAGAGAAAGCACGTGTGGACTGTGTGACAGAATGCTTCAAAGAGAAATCACGGTTTTATTGAAAGCTTAGCTATTCCCCAATTCTGCGCGCCTACTTTGTCTTAAAGGCTTCAGAAGATTTAAAACTACACAAGGAGAAAGAAGCAAACAAAATTTTCTTTTAAGAAAATGCACTTGGTAGGTGTAAAGCCACATTCCACCTTCTCCAACATGCTCTCTACCTGCGACTAACCTGCAATAGTGTTAAACCCACGGCACCACTTGGGTTTGTTGCAACACCACCTTCCCCTACTATTTTAAGGGGCCAAATAGAGATCCAGATCCAAAGCCACCAGTTTTTACAGAGCCAGTAGCTTCGGTAGCGAAGGGACCCATAAAGATAGAGACAGAATCAGAAGCTAAAGTAGCACAGTATTAGGCTATTCCTGCACGATCTAAGCTGCAAACAGATTGAAGCAGTAATGAAAGCTAAGGAGTACGCATATCCCTCACAGATGATTCAGGACCAATCAATAATTACCCAGCCGTGGCCATAGTAAGTTGTTGACCGAGATGACTTCATTGACTTCAGTGACAAACTATCTTCGTTCCTACTGTGACCTGATGATGAGTGGTCCCGATGCACATCCTCCCTCCTTCAAGTGATGTGATATAAAATGATTAATACAGAATCATACAAGTGAATGATAAATAGACACTTGCACAACTCCCAATAGATTTATTTCATACATGAATCGAATAACCTCTTCATCTAACCACCACAACACAAACCAACAGCTCAACTGTGCAAAACGTCATAATCTTTACTACTGTAACAAGACATGAAAGAATTCCTGGTCATTTTATCGATTCAATGCACTCATAATTGGTTTCTGCTGCAACTTGTGTGTAAGCATAGGTATATTCTATTGAGTGTAGTCAACGACTAATAATGAAGCACCTAAGTGTGCCAGGTAAGTGCGCAGCTCTAAGCACGGGGAAGGACTTCTTCAAAAATTTGAATTCTCTAAGTTGAGTGAAGGACGTGCCTTTATGAAGCACCTTGTACATCTGTGCGGGACTCAAGAGGGAAGCTTATGGCGATAGCATCCAAATAAGAGACAGACATTTCCTATGGTTGTACTCTACAGCAAATCACCTTGTGAAGACTATGTGGAAGTTGTTGTCAAACAAGCAATGTCCATTCAAATTAAATGCCATTGGCATGTGTAAATTTGAGCTCTACAATGATATTCAAAAGACTTTAAAGCTAAATGGAGGTCATGCAAAACAGCAAGTAAAGACTTTTAATTCTGATCTATGTTACACATCAAACACATACAACAATATTAAATTCTCAACTTGTAAGAGTAGATCTGGTGAACCCAAAGGGATACAATACACAATCTCTATTAACTAAAGAATGCAGACAAAGCATGGCAAACAAAGATAGCCATATTAATGAAAGAAACAACGTATTTCTTTTCCTGTACCAAAATGGAAGCATACAGATTCAAAAAAAAAACAAATGCAGATTAGTAAACACAGATCCAATAAAAAGTGTCCTTGTTCCCTAAATTTCTTCAATATAATATATGCATATTAAATATATATAAGCCCTCCTTCTAGCGCCAAATGTAGGCATCCATTAAAATCTGCAAACACTAAACTTCATGTAGGAGTTAGTATTTCACAAATCTATCAAAATGCCTCTATGAAATACCTTGTGAATGCTTCCAAATGCAACAAATGATAATAGAAAGACTAAAGCATTATGGAAACAAAAGCAAGTTACCTATTCCATAGTGGATTGGTGTCACATGTGCTAGTGACCCTTTCCCAACCCTTGATCAAAGCTTAAGATGAAAATGCTATGAAGATGGTGGAGTGATGATGAACAAAATCAGTTCTCAAACCAAGAGAGTGACTTTGCATAAAATTGTGGAGAGATTGTGAAGGGTTTGATAAGAGATGAAGCCTCTATTTTATAGATTTTCAAAATGCTAAGTGTTGAAGAGAGATCAATGTGGGACTAAGATTGGACCAATGAAAGAAGGACACTTGTCAAATGGTGATTGGTTGATGTATGTGCAAGATTTGGGAAGAGTGCCCATGAGAGGGAAAAAATTTGAATTCAAATTTTCCAATAAATGTTGAGTTTGACTTTGGAAGGGGACATGTAAGAGGCATGTAAGGCCTCATAAATGCTATGTTGGGTGTACATGTCCACTTGGGGGGAAATTCAAACTTGGAGAATATTCTTCCTTTATGCCAAGTTGAAAATAAGTAATTTTGATAAATCAATTAAATGCAATTTCATGTGCAAGTGGCCAAATCTAGAGAATGCAAGTGGGTGAGTATTTAATCAGGGTTAGATTAAATAGATGATGATTATGCTGATTTAATGCTGATTAGGTGAGTTGACTTTTAGGACTTAAATACTTGATTTATTTAATTCAGAAAAGGATGAAGTATGATTTGGATTTGAATTAAATAAAGTCCCGATTTATTTAATTAAATGGAGATGATGCAAGATGAAGGTTGAAATGATTTATGAGAGATGAAATGATATTATTTGATTAAACCTTTGGATTGACCTGATTTACCTGATGAATGGATTTGTTGCGTTTGATCAATTCAATGAGCGGATGACTATGCATAATGCTAATTTGACGTGTCTACAGAGATCATACTTGACATAGTTGGAATTTAGAGGTGTATGTAGGAGATTTTTCTATAGGCATATGATGTGCATAGTTTCTCTCTTTGGTCTTGGCTATCTTCCTAGATGTTTGGTTTCATATTACATTGGTTTGAAGTTTGGCTAGATATATTGTGATCACTAGCTTGTGGTCATGTGTTTTCACTTATGTTCTTGGGTGATGACATGGAGGTTCCTTATAATCTTTTTCCTTTGTTGGGTGTGGAGAACTTGGGAGAGCTATGGAGACTTGTGATGAGAGTTGTTCTTACAGGTTATAGTTTACAAGTTTTGCATATCATTATGGATGATTCCTTGGTATTACATGATGTTGTTTAAAATTTCTATATGATGTTTTTGGTAGACTTGGTATGCCTTGATCATTTTCAGATTTGCATTACCCGTGAAGTGGGAGCTCTCAGATGTGTATATCATTCTTTGACAAGTTTTGCACATGGGGTTTATGATTGAAGAACTTATGGGTGTATATGTCTATGGAATGAGTTTACTATGTTTTGTATACCTTGGAGGTATGGATAGTTAGATGTATTGGAACTTGCTATGGGTGTTATTTCAGCTATGGGTTTTTTGTATCTTGACATCTACTGGTGCATATTATTACCTTTGGATTGAGTGTATTTTTTTGGGATATCAATTGAGTAGGAATTATGCTTCATTGTGATAGATTGTGTAGATTCTCTATTGGATGGCTTCTTATCTTTGAAACATGGAATGATGGAGGATGAGAGAATTCATGCTTGTGATGGTGGTCACTTGGATTCTTGTTGCAGGTATCTTGATGGAGCACATGGAGCAATTTGATTCCATGATGGTATATGTGGCTATATGGATTATTCATTTGATTCATGTTTTGAGGTTAGTTGTTCCCCTTATGCAATGTATAGAACAAGTGGTAGAATGTTAGGAAAAAGTGTGTTTTACACCTTGCATAATGTATTTAATGTAATTATTCTTGGGGCCACTTTATGTTGCATGTAACATTGGGACATAAGTTAAGTTGCTAAAATGTAATTATTTAATACTGAGGAAAATAAATAAATAAAGTACCCAATATTAAATGAGGGGATATGGTTTTGTAATCTCATGGTTTTAGTCACATAGTTTTGTGTAATATCACTTGGTGGTTTTGTGGGAGCTTACTTCTATAAAAGAAACCACAAAGGTAGTTTTTAGGTTGGTCAATTGGCATGTTAGCTCTCATTTAGCATCTGTGAGGGTTTGAAGCATGGCATGGGATGTGTGGCTGCATGCTTGCTTGCATGAATTTCTTGGAGAGGGATTTTTGCTTCAATGGAGTTCATGGAAAATCTCAAGATGTATTGTAATATTTATTGTTGAATAATACATGAGAGATGGATACTTTTGGAGGCTAGGTTTTTCCCTCTTGCGGGTTTTCCCCGAGTATATCTTGTATCATATTTTTATGGGTATGTTTTTTATTCTCTTGCATGTGAATTTTGAATGCTTATTTACATAAATTTCTCTTTTGGGTTATGTGAGAATTATCTTTAAATGGCTACAAGTTTCCAACACCTAGTGCCTAAAATTGTTGTCTTCAAAACCTCCTCCACGCATGCTACCAAATCCTTGTTGAATAGCCTCAACAATAGCTCCTTCGCCTCCATCTTAGGAACTCGAATGTCAAGTAGAGAAGCCAAGAATTGTGATGAAATAAACGTATTGTCCCTCCCTTACTCCTTACACTCGAGATGACCATTTCCAAAAATTATTTTGACCACCACAACTTTGAAAGGATCAATGTTGAGAAAATTTCAATTCAACCTTTGGTTTGTAATCTCACAAAATGTGGCCTGCCTCAACTTTGCAAGCAAATAAATTGAAGTGTCTGCTCCAAACTATGACAAGACCTCCACCTAAACTACTATGATAAACTTTAAGTGCTTGGCCATTTTTTTCCATGGACAACTCCAAAAGCTACGCAAAGGCCTCCAAATAACACACCACCATTAACTAAGATCACCACTAACAAACTCTACTATGCTGCAAAACCATCACCTCCACTCACTAATAAAGCCCACAATTCCCAAGAAACTCAATCATCACATGAACAAGAAATTATTTCTAGGCAAGCTGAGGTGTCCTTGCACCATTGTTTTTGTCTTATAGCCCTACTTTGTATGCGCTACCTTCTATAGAAAACGTGCTCAAATTGACAATCATCATTACATGTCCTCACCTTGAATGATGTCACCAACCTTACACACCAACTTCCACCTCAATAATATTCACCCCTACAAGGATGCCACTCAACTCGAACTACCAAAATCCCTTCACCAGCTTGGTGGGCCACCCCCCCAACCACCCACTAGCTTCACACCAAAGGTTTTCCTATCACTTTTTTGTTAAGCCCAACAACACCCATGTTAGAAAATCAGCTTCAACATTCCCTTCCCTCAAGATATGATTGATCATTACTTGTTCAAAACCTTCCAACCAACCCAAAGCAACCTCTAAATTCTCACCCAACTTCCAATTTGAAATTTACTTTGTCCTTAAGGAATTGATGACTAAAGTTGAATCACCCTCAATTACTAACTTGCTCACTTTTAATTCTCTACATAAATTTAGGCCAAGATGTAAAGCTTTAAATTTGGATACACTGTTTGTCCCCTTAGGAAGCGCTACCCCTAATGACCCCATTACTATCCCTCACAATGTATATCACACTAGAATGACTAGGATTTTCCTTTGAAGCTCCATCAAAATTCAATTTCACCTAACCCAGATCAGGAGGGGACTAGGCCACCTTACTATGCTCTTTTGCCATTATCACACCCCATGATACCACATTAGCAGGAGCCTTGAGACAAAACCAATTATTTAGCATAAGAGAATCCTAGAATGAGAAATTACACCCTTTAGAGTTCATCTCTTCCAACCTTGCATTGAAATAATAAGGACATCTTATTAATTCAATTCAAGTGAATGAGATATCTTCCCTTGATAAAAAATTAATTATAGTTTAATTTCTCTATTTTATTTTGGATTCTATGGATCATGCAATTAGGGAGCAATGCAAAAACCCTAAGTTCCTAGTGTTGTACAAAGGGTTAATTTTATTAATAATATCTATTTTAAGAAAGCTCAAGTCCCTAAGATTGATTCTCAGGGAAATATTAATTGGAAAAGGAAACAAAAACCCATGGTTGTCCATTATTTGAACATGATCTATAAAATTAGTAGGGATGAAGATGATGGCGAATGGATTAAAGAGGATGAGGGGGATTCCTCTATCGAAATATACTCTCTACTACCTTTAGATGAGGAGGACAACCCTAAGAAGTGAAAGAGCACTAATTAGAAGAGAACTCTAAAGAAGAAAGCCAAAATGAAAATTTCTTGGTTTGATGAATCCTAAACTAGGGATGAGAATTATGGAGAAAAAAAATGAATTATGAGAATGTAGAGTTATAAAATGAAGTATGGTAGAGACAAAGGGAAGGAGAAGTTTATGGATGAGAATATTGGTAAAAACCCTTTGTCAAATGTGGTAAATGACATGGATGGGAAAGGAATTGATACTAACCCCAATATTCTTGAGGACTTCACCTACCTTCATGTGAATAGGGATGAGATATATGATTTCCTAGGCTTGATGAGATAGTAATATATCAATTTAAATTTTATAAATGACTCTTTCTCAAAATAAACAAAATTGATGTCAAAAGTAGAGCTTTTGAGGAAAAGAGCTCTAATGAGGAAAGAGATAGGCATGAGCCAAACAATACTATTTTGAAGGTTATAATGGATGACATGGTGAAAGATATTAATTATTTGAAAAATGATTATGAGAAAATAATGATAGGGTTAGAGGAAAAAATCTAGGATATTAATCAAAACATGGAAAAAATATTGACAATCAACCATTCTACCATTCAAAATAGCATAGAGGGCATTATAATTTTAACTAAAACTTAAGGATTTGAAAGAATAGAAATTTTTTAATGCCCTCCCAAGATCATACTAATAAAATAAAAATAAATGATTTGAATAATAAAAACTAATAAATAAAGTAAAGATTTGTAACATAGAAAAAAGTATTTCTTGATTGATATGGGAATAATTAATGATAAATTGGACTTAATAAGGCCTTGATTTAGTGTTATGAGGTGCTTTTACACATACACATTAGATCTTGGGCCCTTGAAAATTCAATAAAATATATTTATTGATGCCTTGTAAAAGTGTTGTGAAGTGTTGTAGCCCACTTTCACGCTTTTCTAGGACATTTTTATTATAATTCACTTAAATAACCTATTTTTATCACTCACAAGCCTTATTTCAAAGTGTTGTAAAGTTTTTCAAGAAAATTTGATTCTTTTCTAGGATTTCCATCAATAATTCAACCCTTTCTTATGTTTAAATGGCCCCTTTCTACCCTTACAGGCCCTACTTAAATGTGTTTTTGAGAATAATTTGTTAAACATCATTTAATAAACTTTAATTTTGGACACCTAGTAAAATTTCCCTATTTGTACTAAGTCACCACTTGGGGTCATTTAGTCCTACTGGGCTCATAAATAAAAATATTTCAAAATCTTGGGGAGATATTATTTTCTAAGCCTTGAGGGTGGCCTATGATGTGGTATTTTCGAGAAATTTTGCATAATCATGTATAAATATAGGGTTTTCCTCTCATTATTCATCTTCTTAATCTTCTCAATCTCCCCCAATTCTCCCATGCCCTAATTCAACATTCATTCATCCCTTTCAAGTCAAGCAAGCTAGGGTTTTAACATTGCAAGTCAGCAAGATAGCTTTCTAAAGCATTCAAGGGTAGATTCTTCAACGATTGTTGCAAAAATCCAAGATCTATCATCATAGCAAGATTTAGGTATCTTGAAGGATTGGAGATAATTGAAAGATAAGTTGCAAATTTTTGAATACATCTCCTTATTGGGTAGATCAAAATCAACACAAAAAGTCACCTATAACCTCAAAAATTAGGGTTTCAGATTTGGATACTTGAAGGAACAAAAAGTGTAGACCGAGGGCTTCCATTTGAACTTTTGTATTTTCAAAAAATGAAAAGTGGACTAAGTCACCATGAATGGTGACTTAGTCCCATTGAACCTATTTGTTAGAGTTTTTTTGAAGATCTAGATACCCATTTGGTTGAAATAGGCTTCGAAATAATTTTACTAATCTGAGACTAAGTCACCAAAAATGGTGGAAGTGTCCTAGTAGGTCAAATTATAAAATCTACAACACTTCTATCCCCCATTCTATCCTTCACAAGTTCCCAGGTACACCTCTACAATTTCATTAATTTCTGTTACAGTTTGTTTACATTTCTAGGTCATTTAGCATCTTCTTGCATTCAATTAGGGTTTTTCATTTCATTGTCTTTTCCAAGTTTACAGCTAGTGGTGAACCCCTCTTTTCCATCTTTAGACCCCTACAACATTCCCTTTTTCATATTTCAATCTCATTAGCATTGAAATCTCAAGGGTTTGTTCTTGAATGAGCCCTAGATATTTGTCCCTCTCCTTTTAGGTGCAAAACCCTAGAGGTGCAAGAGGAGAACAAAAATATATGATTCATTTTGGTGAACCTAACTTTTGAATACCTTATTTTCTTATTTTGGAGTCCATCATCATCCTAGAATCAGCTTGCATTAACTTTGCATTAGGGTTTGCATTGATTAATATTCTAGGGTTTTTTTAATTTTGCATTAGTGAAAGTGCATATAGTTTGCATTTTTGCATTCCAAATCATTGAAAAACATTTGAAAAATGCATTATCATTTATAATTATGGTCATACAACATCAAAATCATCAAAACCAATTTATAATTTATAATTTTTTTGAAAAAAACCCTTAATAGAACTAATTCACCATTCTAGGAGACTTAGTCCTAGTTTAGATTTTTAACTATTTGTTATAGCATCAGAAACCTCATTTATGTGCTTCCTAAGCATCCCAGTACCATATACTATAAGTTTGGAAAGTTTTGGGAACATTTGTTTTATGCTTCTAGCTCAAAAACATCAATTTATGGTAGTTATTTTTGAAATCATTTCAATTACAAGCCTCATTAGATTTGAAAATGCTAATATTTCTGAAATTTTTCATAACATGTATAAAATTACTTTTCACTTTTGCATACACAATGTTTATATTCATAAAACTTTGCATAATTTTGATTAAAGTGATTTTCATTCTTGGTTATACATTTTTTTCATTCTTAAAGCTTTACATTGGATACAAATGTTTTGCATCTTTGGATATACATTGTTTACATTCTTGAAACATTACATGAAATGGTTACATGTGCTTTTCATTTTTGTTCAAACAATGTTACTATCTTACATACCTAGGCATGCTATGAAACAATCGCCTCCCTCTGAGAATATTTTAGTGATAGAGAATACAATCTTGGACATTCCTAATGATCATATTTATCCTTCTCCTAATATCTCTCCTATTGGTGATAAAGATATTTTGGTAGAAGAACCAATAAATGAGAGTTTTGAGAATCCTAATTGTTTCTCCTCTCTTACCTCTCTTAGTGAACAAGACATTGATGGAAAAAACAACCCAACCATAGGTAATCATGACAATAACATTTTTCCTTCTCCTAGTATCTCTAATAATTGTGAAGAAGATACTTTGACGTTAGAAAACACAATCAATAAAAGTCATGAGAATCTTAGTTGTCCCCCTTCACCTAGAGAAATCCTTATTAAGCAAGACAATTCAATAATTGATCATTCTACTATTTGCAATAAAGTCATTTTATAAGAACCAACCTTTGATTGTCAAGAACATTTGATTGGTAGTCCTTCTAAAAACCTTCCTCCTAGGGAGGATATCATGATACAAGACAAGGATAACATTGACAATACTAATATTGTTCCTTTAGAAGAAGATCAAGAGGAAACATTAAACTCTCACTTGCTAAGGGATGTTAATATTATTCAATCTCAACTCATCCATTAACCACTATCACACAAGCTTCAAACTCACAACAAAACTAAATTAATCCTCTACCCACCTAAGAACAATGTTTCACAACAACCAAGTCATAATAAAATTGCTCATACATATAACACTCAAAATAATTCACAACCACAACAACCAATACCAACACCCTTACCTTTTCCTAATCCTATCTTACTAGGTCCTTCTCATGGAAAGTAGTATGATCTTGTTGAACAACTTAGGAATACTCTTGCTAAGATATCATTATGCGACCTTATTCAAGCATCCCCTCACTATCACCACATGCTTGGAAGTAATTTACAACAAGTTCTTGTCCCTTCTAATGCACAACCAAATAACATAGTAGCTCTCATTCAAGGAATCAATGATGACATTGTTTTTCACCAAAGTGTGATAGCTCCTTTGGAAGTACAAAAACAAAATGATGCTTTCATAATCATATCTTAATACAAAAGAATAGGGATATACAAACCCTTGTTGAAAATGGCTCCACTCTTAATGTGTGTAGTGTAAGCCTTTTGGATAGGCTTAGAGTGGATAAACCAACATTCAACCTAATTCTTTATCTATCAAAGGATTTGAAAATGTAGGGAAACAACCAATTGGTGTGATTAATTTTCCTATTATAGTTGGATAGGAAACATTGAAAACATCGATCCATGTTATGCCTAATGATCTTTCATATAACCTCCTTTTAGGTAGATTGTGGATTCATGCAATGAATGGTGTGCCTTCTACTCTTCATCATAAAATGAAATACATATAAAATAACAAAGTGTACACATTTGAAGCCGACCCTAACCCAAATAGTTGTTTAAACATTGAGAAAAAAAAAGGAAAATCCTTTGGCAACATTAACACCAACTACACAAGTGGAACCTGTCCAACAAAAAGAAAAACATGTTAAACAAGTCACGAAGCTACTAGAAGATGACTAGGGTTCCTTAGATTTCAAATGCACATTCATGGGTGAGTACAAGATCATAAACAATGATTCCAATAAGAGGAATGACAAAGCTATAATTTCAACACAACATTCATATGACCCTTCAAAAGCATCCACCTCAACCACTTTAGAAGAACAAGCAAATTACACAACAAACTTTGAAGAAATCAACAAAGAACAACCACCTAATCCAAAAGCAATGAAAAAGCTTTATGGAAAAGGTTATGAGATTATGAAACAACTTGGATATAGAGGAAAAGGATGTGGTCCTAGAGAACAAGGTATATGTATCCCCATCAATCCTAACATGTAAGAAACAACTCATGGTCTTGGTTATTGTCCTTTGATAGAGATAATCAAGCCTTCACACAACATCAAATCTATCACACAAGACATGAAACAACCAAATAAATCTCCAATTAATGTCAATGCTATCTTGTACAACACTAACAATTTGAATTCGTTAGATTTTATACCCTCTTGTAAAGGATAGAACAAAATCTTGATATCTAAAGAGTCTTGCATAGATATGGCATCTTGTACATCTAAGAAAGATATATCTTTGTCACAAACTACATGAACACTTTCTACCATTAATCAAGATGGTATCTTTTCAAGGCTCCTCCAAGATCACTTGATATCCCTTCCTCCAATAAATCAAAATAAATTCTATTACAAGACTTCATTTTACACATATCATCAAGTTTTTGGTCATTCTACTAATGAATGTAAGGGTTTTACCAGTAAAATCCAACATCTTAAGTAGTTTTGTGCTCCTCCTTATATGGGGGCACCTTATTCCTCTAATTGATATTGATTTTCACTCTAGCATGTTTCTTATCAATCATTTTAGCTTACCCTTTTCTCGCACTAAGTGGGGGCAAGGGGTTAAATAGCCTTATTCTCATATGTCACTTGTCATTGCCTCTTTTGGCTAGTCGTTAACCTTTCATGATTATATACAAGAGAGCTTGGAATGTGGAAGACATGCCTTAAATTGGCTCGCATATGACATACTACCTTTTTCATGACGTAGCTTATAGGAAACATATGGCTTGACATAGGGATTTCCTAGTTAGCTCTCATGTCTTCTTCTTCTACTTTAAAGCAATTTCTCAAAACAATGGTGTTAGAAACTACTTTAAAGTGGGGGAATACATCGACACTCATATTTCATTGTGTGATTTTCTTTCTCTTGCGATTTCCTCTCTTGGAAACATTAGGTACAATTTTTCCTAGGATGAGACCTTGCACTTGTCCTCTCTTGCAAACAAGATGAGACCATTTGTACCTTTCCTCTCTTAGAGACATTAAGCATGATGTTCCCTAAGATGAGACCTTGCACAAACTAAGAAAAATCCATTTGAACATTCCTTGCACTACTTTGCATTTACATGAGTTTCAAGCATACAAAATCATTTTCTATTGCGGTGCCTTATTAAAGTTATCGGGAGGTATAAATTTGGTATGATTGAGCAGGAAGCCCATTCCAAGGCATGACTTTCCCCATAGCCACCTACGTGTGTGTGAGTGCATACCAACCATGAGTGTATGTTTCTCACCTTTTGGGACTTCTCACCCAGTGAAAAGAAAAGAGTTTTGTCACCTTAGAGTGAGTATGCATTTTTGGAAAAATAGCCTAGATTTGATCCACAACATATTGGAAAAAAGGTCAAAGCTTGATCCACCTTTTTATTTTTGTACATCTCTTCCTTTTAGTTATTTCCATTGCATGATTGTATATATTTATTTGTTGTGAATCATTCAACTTGTGCATATCCTTTTGTGCTTATGTTGGTTTGAATTAGGATCTTGTATCATGGGGGCTTGACCACCTCCTTCATCTTTGTTGTCCTAAACCATTCGCATTTGTACGATTAGAATTCTCTTGAATGTCTACTTTAGTGTGATTTTGAAGAAATTTCATCCTCTCACTAAAGGGGGGCTAAACGTTGTTGGAAACTGGGAACACTAATAGGGGGGTGAATTAGTGTTCACTATTTTTAACTTCCAAAAAAGATCCAAAACAATTAACAACAATAATTAAACTTCATATAGAAATTGCATTACACAATAGATGAAATCATGCAGTCACATTAATGAACACCATAACACCAGATATTTTTACGTGGAAATTTTTTTAAGGGAAAAACCATGGTGGAGATTAATCCACAATTTTTTCTCTGTTAAAAGTAAAATAGAAAGAAGAGGAATGCACTTGCATTCAGGCACACTGCCTAGAGATCATTGCTCAAAACGAAAGGCTCACTACCTTACAAGAAAAATTAAGATTACAACAAAATTTTGAACTGAGAGAACAACATCTACAAATTATAGAATTTAGTTCAAGTGAATCTCACAATTAGATTCTAGATCTCTTAACCGGATCACACTTCTGCTCTACTCTACTCTACTCTGCTTTTCTTTGCATATCAAAACTATTCTGCCCTCAAACAACTGATCTGCTCTTTTTGCTCTCTTCTTGATACCCCTTCACTACAACATTATATCTACTACCATGACTTTCATCCCATACAAAATGGTTTACCAATTTCCTTTATATACCCACTAAATAGAAATTCAATGTGTGTCGGCCTCACAATAAAATATAATCTTTTTGCTTATGTCAGCTCAAATTACTAATTAGAATCAATGTGTAACTGCACAAGTCAGCTAGACTTTAGTAGGGACCCAAACCAAGATTTCAAACATAGGAAATAGCAAAATACATATTCCACATATATCCATGATATGCCATATGAAACATGTCAGCCAAAATAGAAAATAAACCATAAAACATATTACCGAATCTTCTAAACTCAAACTACGACTTAATACTATACCACAAAACTCATCAATGGATAGTGTAAATGCAAAGAAATATTTCTTAGAGATCCACACCATGAAATAATGATCCAGAAAAGAGATTGGATCAACTTCCCAACTGGATGTCCTATTCTTCATTCTTTCTATCGGTAGATTACAAAGTCTTAGTTTCCTTGCCGGTATAAACAATGTTGATACTGCAAATCATACTACTAACACTAGTTGCCATCAATGAAAACACAAGTAGCCAAAAACAATCTCTCAAAGCCATATTCCAACAATCTTCCCCTTTGGAATTGATGGCAACACTTACTGAGAAATTGACTAAGAGTCAAAACTAAAAACTCAGCAAGACCAAAATTATTGCTCCCCCTATGGATGTCAAGGAAAATTTTCACTACATTCTCTCCCCTTTTTACATCAATGAAAAATCTATAATATATCCTCTCTACACTTTTCTTCCTATTCTCTCCCTTTAATACTTTACTACACTTACTCTTACTCCATTCTCTCCCCAACTGATGAAGCAAAAATTGATCAAAATTGGACAACTATTGTAAGAATTCAAAAAATCATTTTATACTTAGCTTTCATTTCTTGAAGGAATTTCTTCTAGGATTCCACTGCAATCCCAATAGCTATGATCAAACTAATATTCTCTAAAGTTCTATTGATGATTTGAATAAGAGACTCAGGAATGGTGATTGCATCTTCTAGCTTTTCTCCTGACTTAAGCACTTCAATCATCTACTCTAATCTCCCTTCAGTTATGTCTTTTACTTTCCATAAGGGATCAATAAGAGTATTCCTGGAAAAGTGGACCTCTGCATGCTCAACCTACAAAGCATAAACCTTCTTCTTAACATCACCATTCTTGTCCAAAGTCATACTGTAATCTTGTCCAGTTTTGACAAGCTCTTTTTTTATTTCCTCCAACTTATCCTTGTACTTTCCTACTGCATGAGGCCACTTAAGATAGTAATTGAAAACTTTATTGGTCAAATCAATGCATTGTCTTAGCTCATTCATTTTCTTCTTCAACTTGGAAAGGGATAGCCTAAACTGCATCTTTAAATGGGAAATTATTTCCTTTTCTATCTAGAGGCACTAATTCCATGGCTTCCTTGACACACTCAATTAGTTCTTTTGGGAGAACATCCTGTAGACTCTCTAGCTCGATATTATTATCATCAAAGTATCTTTCTAGAGTGTTTTCAATAATATCCTGCTCATAAGATGGTCCATTAACCATATGCCTATTATTTTTTTCACACCATCTTCATCCTAAATGATTTGCACTATCTTTAACTTGAACAAAGCACCTTCTTCATCACTATCTTCAGCTATTATAATTTCTTATTCACCTAGTTTTGGTCTATCTCTTTTAGAAACTTCATCCTCTACATCCACAACCAATTTTCTTTTCCCTTTTTCTTCAAACTTTGTTGAATTGGGTACCAGATGAGTAATGCCACCCATATGACTTCCTCTCTTTTGTTTTTTCTCTGCCTTTCCAAAGCATGATCCACCTTTAGTTAACTTTATCAGGAGAGGGAAAACACCTTCCCTAAACCTTTCAATGCCTTTCTAAAGAATTTTTCATACACTTGTTCACAATTTTTGAAAGAGTTATAATGATTGAATATTTGCTTACAAACTGACATATTTTCTCTCCACACTACATTATCCTTCATAAGAAAATATTTTAGAAAATACATCATAATAAATATTGTTGGAGTGCCAAACCTGAAGGGGTAGTCAATATCCTTCATTAATTGAACATTCTCCATCAGTTGATCCTTCAACAGACTACATAGGTCAAAGTATTCAATTTCAATTATCATTTTATGAGTGATATATGTCTAGCACCTACTAAGGTTGATCCTTATTAGTTTCTAAAGAATATTTTATATGTGATTCCATGTGTAACATACCTTATCAACGTATCTTTAATCATCACAATTATCAGAGCCCTTTGATCTCCCCTTATTCCAATTAGGGCTTCAATGTCAACATTGCGAATTGACTTCTTCTTCATTAAATCACCAACATTGCATGAGCTCACTATATTTCTAATCACATCCTTAGAAATTTTATAAGGTTTTTCTAGAGTGAGGATATCACCATCCAATTTTCTTAGAAGAAATTGAATTATCTTTACGTTGATGAAAATAGGATATTCACTCCATATATCCACATTTTTATGCTTTGATCCTTCAAGCCTTCTGAGATCGATGAGTGGCAACAAATTCCTTTCATCTCTAATATTTTTACTACTATACTCATCTAGACCTACGGTTCCTTTGATTTGCTTCATGTTTCATCTCGAACTACTCGTTCTTCTGATTGCAAAATTGACATGAAATCAATGATCAACAAAAATACCTAGAAATTTTTTGTTAGGATCACCTTTTTCACCTTTGAAATTTTGTAGAAAATTCTCTCAAACTGTTCTCCTTTAGTGCCTAATGACAAATTAGGGTTTCAAATTCCCTTTTTATAACTTCACCTACTTTACTTTCTACCACATTAAATGCATTTCCCTAGAAGTTTTAGTCACTCTACAAACTTAGACAACAAGTGAAGAATTCAACTGCGGAACTATACCATTTCATTCAATTTAACATATGATTGCTAATAATTCCATTTATGAATAACAAGATGACTAACGACATCCAACGATTCAGTGCCAATTATACACAAGGGGACAAGAGATTTCATGAAAGACTCCCTCTAGGCCACTAGCCTGATATCAGTTATTGGAGGGAGCTTCTAGTACAACCTTGTTTCCTTCATCAGGTTCACTTTTCTTCACCCATCTTTTCTTCATCTAATCTCTTATCTCTTTCAAAAATACTTTTTCTTTTCCTTTGTTGTCTTTTTGTGAATTTATTACTTAATAAATCAGACCTCTATTTCTACAGAATTCCAATGTGTCCAAGATTATTACAATTGAAACATACCAGAACTTTCTATCTATACCAGCCATTCCACTAATTTCTTCCTAACTTGCATTGATTTGCAACATGTCCAAATCTTCCACAGGTATAGCATTTAATGTTACTTTTATTGACAGGAATACTTCTACATTCTAATGCCTTATGACCAAACTTCTTGCATTTAAAACATTGACTAGAAAATGATGGAGTACTAAGGTTTATCCTTCTTCTACATTGAGAAGCCATATGTCCAGATTTATTACAAGTAAAACTATATCCATTAAATCTTTGAGCATTGGGTTTCCTTACCAATTTTTTTTTCCTTTGTGCTTATTTTCAGAGTTCTTTTGTTTAGATCTAGAGCTTTCACCCTTCTCATAGCCAAGACCTCGCTTGTCATTTGTATCCTTCAAATTTTTCGTTATCTCATCAAGCTTAGCATAACTTATCCTAAACTTTTCCTTGAATTCATTTGCAGTAGCAAGCTCATTTCCAAGAGTAACTATCTATCTCTCAATATTGTTTTCATAGTTTATGGCTTTTTGCAATTCTACCTCCAGCTGAATGGTTCTACTATTAATTTTGTTGCATTTTTCATATTTTTCTTTCAAAGACTGGGCAAGATTCTCATCATTCTTTTTCCTTTTTTCAATCCCTTTGGTAAACTTCATTGCTATAGATTCCATATCAATTTTTAAAATTGCATTGTCCTTGGATAGCTTTTCACATTCTTCTATTATTTATTTTTGGGTTTGATTCAGATGGACATCATCCTGACCTTTACTTTCTTTTTTCTTCAACTGATCACACAACTCCTTCCTCTTTTCCCTTGACTCATTTATCTTATCCTTTAGTGATTGAATGAATTTTTCAACATTTGCAAGATTTTCCTTTAATTACATGACCTCCACTTTAGATTGATCAAGATCATCAAGTTCCACCATAAGCTATTGTTGAAGACATCCAACATCCATTGAAATTTAGGATTCACCTCAAGATGTTAAACTTTTGAAGAGGAATGGGCTCTAATACCAATTGTTGGACACTGGGAAAACTGGCAAGGCAGGTGAATCAGTGTTCATTGATTTTAACTTCCAAAATAGATCCAAAAAAATTAACAACAATAATTAAACTTCATATAGTATTTGCAACACAATAGATGAAATCATGCAATTGCATTAATGAGCACCATAACACTAGATATTTTTACATGGAAACCTTGTTAATGGAAAAATCATGATGTTGATTAATCCACAATGTTTACTCTATTAAAAGTAAAATAGAAAGAAGAGGAATGCACTTGCATTTAGGAACACTACCTAGAGCTCACTTCTAAAAAGGAAAGGCTCACTTCCTTACAAGAAAAATTAAGATTACAATAAAATTTTGAACTGAGAGAACAATATCTACAAATGCTAGAATTTAGTTCCACTAAAGCTCACGATTGGATTCTAGATCTCTTAACCTAATCACACTTTTGCTTTGCTCTGCATATCAAAACTATTCTGCCCTCAAAAAATTGATCTGCTCTTTTTTCTCTCTTCTTGATACTCCTTCACTATAACATTATATCTACTACCATGACTTTCATCCCATCACAAAATGGTTTATTGATTTCCTTTATATACCCGCTAAAAAAAAATTCAATGTATGTCAGCCTCACAATAAAATATAATCTTTTTGCATATGTCAACTCAAACCACTAATTAGAATTGATGTGTACCCACACAAGTCAGCTAGACTTCATTAGGGACCCAAACCAGGATTTCAAACATAGGAAATAGCAAAATACATATTCCACATATATCCACAATACGCCATATGAAACATGTCGGCCACAATAGAAAATAAACCATGAAACATGCTACCAAATCTTCTAAACTCAAACTCCGACATAATACTATACCACAAAAATCATCAGAGGATAGTGTAAATGATAAGAAAGATTTCCTGGAGATCCACACCATGAAATAATGATCCGAAAAAGTGATTGGATCAACTTGCCAACTAGATGTCCTATTCTTCATTCTTTCTACCAGTAGATTACAAAGTCTTAGTTTCCTTGCCAGTATAAACAATGTTGATATTGCAAATCATCCTACTGACTCTAGTTGTCATCAATGACTACACAAGTAGCCAAAAAATATCTCTTAGAGCCATATGCCAACAAATGTAACTTAGAAAAAAGTATTTCTTGCTTGATATGGGAATAATTAATGATAAAATGGACTTAATAAGGCCTTGATTTAGTGTTTTGGGGTGTTTTTACACATCCAAATTAGATCCTGGGCCCTTGCAAACTAAATAAAGTGTATTTATTCATTCCTTGTAAAAGTATTGTGAAGTGTTGTAACCTACTGTCACGCTTTTCTAGGACCTTTTAATTATAATTCACTTAAATAACCTCTTTTTATCACTCACCAAGCCTTATTTCAAAGTATTTTAAAGTGTTGTAATAAACTTTCATGCTTCTCTAGGCTTTTCATCAATAATTCAACCCTTTCTTATGTTTAAATGGCTCCTTTATACACTTACAAGCCCTACTTAAATGTGTTTTTGAGAATAATCCTATGAAACATTATTTAATACACTTTAATTCTTGACACCCAATAAAATTTCCCTAGTGTTACCAAGTTTCCACTTGGGGCGACTTAGTCCTACTTGGCTCAAATATAAAAAATATTTCAAAATTTTGGTAGGATATTATTTTCTAAGCGTTAAGGTCGACTTGTGATGTGGTATTTTCAAGAAATTTTGTATAATCATGTATAAATATAGGGTTTTCCTCTCATTACGCATATTCTTAATCTTCTCAATCTCCCCCAATTCTCCCATGCCCTAATTCATCATTCATCCCTTTCAAGTCAAGCAAGCTAGGGTTTTAACATTGCAAGTCATCAAGATAACTTTCTAAGGCATTGAAAGGAAGATTCTTCATCCATTGTTGCAAAAATTCAAGATCTGTCATCATGGAAAGATTTAGGTATCTTGAAGGCTTGTATATCATTGAAGGATAAGTTACAAACTTGTTGAAGACATCTCCTTGTTGGCTAGGTCAAAACCTCCAAAAATAGTCACCTACAACCTCATAAATCAAGGTTTCGAATCTAGATATTGGAAGGAACATAAAGTGCAGACTAAGGGCTTCTATTTCCACTTTCAAATTTTTAGAAAATCCAAAGTGGACTAAGTCACCATCAATGGAAACTTAGTCCCATTGAACTTTTTTGTCAGATTTTTTTGTAAATTTGGATGCCCATTTGGCTGAAACAAGCTCCAGAATAGTTTTCTTGATCTAGGACTAAGTCACCCAGAATGGAGGAAGTGTCCTAGTAGGTAAAAATTCTATAATCAATAGCACTTCTAGTCTCCATTCTATCCTTCACAAGTTCCTAGGTGCACCTCTACAATTTCATTAATTTTTGTTACAATTTGTTTACATTTCTAGGTTATTTAGCATCTTCTTGCATTCAACTAGGGTTTTTCATTTCATTGTCTTTTCCAAGTTTACACTTGGTAGTGAACCCCTCTTTTCCATATTCAACCCCCTGGAACATTCCCTTTGTCATATTTCAATCTCCTTAGCATTGAAATCTCAAGGTTTTGTTATCAAATCAGCCCTAGACCTTTGTCCCTCTCCTTTTAGGTGCAAAACCCTAGAGGTGCCAGAGGAGAATAAAAATCTATGGTTCACCATTAACATGTATTTCATCTGAAATTATGTTTATAAAACATGACCAAATAACTATAACTATATATATATTAATAAGGATAAGCTACTTACACAAAATTTTAAAATGGATATAATAAAAATATAGATGAAGTCTTGAATAAGAGATTATTTTACTCAAGTTAAATACTTTTAATACTAATCCTATAAAAAAAATTATGAAAGGGAATAAAGATTATTCACATGTAACATCCTAACATTAATGAGACTAGAATAATTGTTAATATAATATGGTAAAGTTAGGGAGCATTCACAACATAATTTTTTAAAAAAAGTTAAGGAAATCATTGTTCCACAACAAGCTAAATGAAGTTCATTAAATATTCCATTGTCTAAAATGTGAACATTGATATAAATTTGTATATGTGTGTATACATTTATTTGTTCAAGAAATAGAATATACTTTGAAGCAATATGACTATCAATGAATGAGACGTGTATGTAGAGAAGCATAAAACTATTTTCAAGAATAAAACACATACTACTAGATGTTTTTATGATCACACACACAAATATATGATCTAAAAGAAAAAATAGTTGTAAGCCACACAATACAAGAGGTGGATGTGATGTGCAAGGAAGTGAAAAGGTGTTAGGGTAGCAGACTTAAAAGGTAAATATTTGGGAAGAAAGGATGCACAACATGTAAACATCAGTGTACATAAGATATATTGAGGAGTAAAAAGTTGGTAGATAGAAGAAGAAATCAGGTTGTGTATAGCTCAAAGGGAAGAAGAATTTGAGTCAGAATTTAAGTGGAGAAAAGCTATCAAAGAGATTTGAAAGGAAAAGTGTGAGCAGTCATTCGATGAGTTGTAGTTCTAAATTATAAGTATGTTGTTTAAAACATAAAGGTCAGTCTCTAGTGGAAGTCAAATATCAATGTTAATTGATGGTATTGATATTTTAAACTAAATCATTGCCATTAAAGCTAAATACAAAAAAATATTACATCTTATGAGAGAAGATGCAAATGATATTTGTATTAGTTCAAGAAAGAGTGACTTTCAAAGGCATATAAATAAAATGGTTACTAGATTATAATGCATATCTCACATGGTACAATCTTGCAACACTAAAGAAGTTAAATCACAAAATGGTTAGAAAATAAAGAGTATTTAATCTATATTAAAGTCATAAAGACAATGAAGTAAAGTATCTAGTTGTAGGTTTTCCCAGATATCAAAATTTTATTACAAGAACTATTCTTTTTATGTGCTTGAGTGCAACACACGTCATACAAGCTAGAAAAGATATCAAAATACAATCTTAATATTATGGAAACATAACCACAAGTTGGCAGATAAACATACCTACATCATTAACTTCACAATGCAAGTTTAATATATCACATTCGTAAACATTATAAACTAAATGCATAGTTCAACAATACTTAAAAAGAAAAATTAAATTATAGTGAATTGTCTGGAAAAGATCACTCCAATGAAGCTTAATATGTTGTGACTATTCTATTACTATAAATGACTTAATCATTCAAATTGTGACTAATGACATAGTATAGGTTTACTACACTTGATCCATGATGATTTGAAGCTTATTTAAGCCACTATGCATCAACTCCAATAAAATCAATCAATTTAAACAAAATTGAAAGAAGTCATTAAAACTAAAAATTTATTACATGAAATATTAACAAACATCTACTCTAAGACATTGAAACTTATCCTAGATTGGAGGAGTGGTGTTGCAATTATGTGGAATGATGACCCTTTCCTAATCCATTGGATAATGAGATTGTTTTAATTAGTTTTATTGAAGAAAACTGATGAAACTGATAAGATCTATGTTGTAAGACATGATTAGAGCTAGATTAATATGATAAAAGATAAGATGATTGATGTGATTGTATGCAATCTATTCTAAATGTATGCAAGATTTGAAATATTAAAACCCTAGTTTAAAAATATGCTAAATGGATGCACCTAAGTTACCATGGAAGCCATTAATGGATACTTTAAGCTATTATGCATGTAAATTAATCTAAAATTCCTTTAAAATATGAAACATGGATGCAAGATGAGATTGATTTTAACAACATGAGTTTACTACTAAAAGGTGGATCCCTATTCAATAGATGTAAGCTCCATTTATAGAGTAGGAAAAATAAAACCAATGGTCAAGATTGAAATAATCAATCAATGGCTAGGATGGAAGGAAGTTGGAGGCATGGATCAAAGATTCCCATCAAGGGTTAAGAATGCAAGATGATATTTAACCAAGGGCTCACAATCATCCAAACAAACACACTTTCAAAACTTGCACAAGAAGTTTATTGAAAGTTTGTTACAAAAAAAAATAAAAAAAATCCTTTTTTTCAAATGAAAGAGGGAAAGAATATTCCATGGGAATATTCCCTTTTGGAGGAAAATTAGTATTCAGCTAATTAAAAAAAAATTAATGTGCAAATGAGAAGGAATATTCCATGAGAATATTCCCTTTTTGGAGGAATGTGCAAAGGAGGAATATTCTCAAGGAATTTCCCTTTCAAGTGGGAGAATGAGATTAACTAATAATTTGATAATTAAAACTAAGTTTAAATTATGCAAATTAGGAGAATTTAGGATATTCATTAAATAATTAACGTATTCAATGAAAATGGGTCAAAATGACATTTAATTAAATAATTAAGATTATTTAATTTAAATGAGAGGATTTAAGGTGTTAAAATTGAATATTTTGATTTATCCAATTTGACAAGACAAAAGGTTAGCATGAAAGGGGGAAGAATTAGGTCAATTAGATTAATAAATGAAAATGATGTAATTAATTAAATAGATAGGTTAATTTAATCAATTAAGTGAAAAGAGGATGGATTCTAAGAAAAAATGGTGTTAGTATATCAAATTTGATTGCATGATATCATTTAAGACATTTTTTAAGTGTCTACACAAATGCTGCATTCACCTATTTAGCCTTTAATAATTGAAATGTCATAGAGGCATTTATGCTTAACCTATGTAGTTTCAAAGATTCATGAAGTACCTAATATTTGAAATTCTTGTAGAGGGAAAACAAACGTTACCATGCATGAACAGAGATATAACACAAGCATATAAGAATAGAATCATTGTAGAAATAGAAGCATGCTACTAAGAGATAATTATTTTGCATTGAGTAGAGGACTAGATGCTAAATGAGTTGATTGCTTAATCATTATTTCAAGGAACACAAGGAAAATAACTTCCAATAGCTATGAAAGATTGCTAGATATGCAACAAGAATGAACACAATTGATATATAAGAGGAATCGATGCAGCTATAGGAATATTGTACATATTTGGTCAAGAGCATTAAGAAGCCATGGAATAGATTTTCACTTTGCTAAAAAACTTATTATTCACAACAATTACATATATTAGCATCAACCTTAACATTGCTAAGGAAATTTTTAATATTCATTTCTTTGTTCACCAATATGGTTTCCAAACAATACACTACATGAACACATGATGTTAACATCTAACATTAAGGAACAATTCTATAAAAGACTGTGCAAAAAAGATTAACACGTTTTTATATTCTATAGTAAAAATTTCAAGCTACGTCAATATACCAAAAGAGATAGATTTTAATAATATTATAATTACAATAACAAAACAAAGTGATAGAAAAAACCTACAATAGAAATAAATTTTGTTTCACCACAATAACAATGCATTTTTTTTTCAAATCATTGTATGAATATAGAGAGCATTTTCTTGAATCATAATTTGATCACTACTTTTATTTTTACCTGTAGTCAGAGATTATTTTCATTATGCAACTCTATATAACTCAAACAAACATTTAGAATCGTTAGTACCAAAATAACTGCATACATTCAATATTTTTTCTTCAGTTTTAAGCTTGCAACATCAAATAAAGTGGCCCAGTCCCATGAACAAATAAGTCCACCCTCAAGTGGGAGACAAAACCAAATGCCATATTAAAAATTTGAAATCAAAATAGACATTAACATTGACTCACACACAAAGAATCCACTTTCCAAATTCTTGTAAAGGGGGATTCCTTGCCCTCTTAGGGAATAAACAGTCATACAACTTCATTTTCAACACACAACCACCATCAACCATCCAACAATCTCCATACACAACCACCACCATCCATCCAAAAATAACTACACACCACCACTACCATCCATCCAACCATATCCTCACACTACCACCATCATCCAACCCACCTCCTTTCATTACAATAAACCAACTACCATTCATGGCTTTCCAATATCATTCACAACTCCACACTTTCATATTTGATCAACCATCCCCAAGAGAGGCTCCATACCCTTCTCAACCCCATACAAAGGAGGCTCTCATCCCTGAAGCAAGATCAACTCCTTATACACACCCAATCCTCTCATAACAATAACAAACATTGATTTTTTCCAACCCTCTAACAAGAATTCAAAAATAACAGAAAACTTACCACTACAATACTAGCATACCATGGCTATCCTAGCAAGGATCAGCCTAGACAACTTGTCCAAGTTTACAAAGTCTCTTCTAGCCACTACCATCCTACAACCATATCTTTTTATCCCCCCTCCCTTCTCCCAAAATAAATAAAGAAAGAAAGAAAGAGAACAAGCTACATCAATTTCATCTCCTCTTCCCCCAACCATTCAAATTGCCAATTAAAATAAAATACTCCCAACTCTTCAATTTCCCCTAATAAAAAGATAATTCAAAAGAAGAAACATTTCCCTTCACAATTAAACTCACATGAAATATAAATTACATTCCAACATTAAACTCCCATTCCCAAATTTAAAACCAATAATAAATATTTGGCATTTGATCTTTTGTCTCTAATATTTAAGGTTTCTCAGCTACCCACCTACAACATCTTATTGGAAACATTTGTGCATTTGAAAATTTATAACCAAAACATTAAACATTAACATTAACATTAATCATTGATTCCCTTCACTATTCCATTAGGGAATTGAATTCTGACTCTTCCATGGCCAACTATTTCCAGAGATGAATCACTTTCCAAATACACCCTTCCACCATCATATTTTTCATACTTAGTGAACTAGTCTCTATGAGATGTCATGTGGAAAGATGCTTCAGAATCAATTAGCCAGACATCATCTAATGTCTGAGTAGCCAAGGCTACAATGAAAGTGTCTACATCACTCTGAGAAGAATCATTGTCGGAAGAATACTTCTTCTTCTTCTTTTCCTCCTCTTTGCAATCCTTTTGGACATGACCAGGTTTCCTACAATTCCAACACTTTACCTTGGACTTCTTACTAGGAGACTTTGATCTCCCCTTTGATTTGGATTTAGACTTCTTGTCCTTCTTCTTGCCTTTTTATTTTGATCTTCCTCAAACAACAAGAGCCTCCTTCGCCATCTCATAAGATTTTCTTCTCATCTCTTTTGATAACAAAGAAGCAAAAATATCTTCCATCTTAAAAGAAGAAGTAGGACTCCCAATAGCCATCACCAAGTGATCTCAAGAATCTGGCAAAGAACATAATAGTAGCATACAACGATCTTCTTCATCAATCTTCACACCCAAAGATTCTAACTGAATAATCAACATGTTGAAAGCATTCAAATTATCAGCAACATATGCTCCTTCCTACATTTTCAAGGAGTACAGCTTCTTCCTTAAGAACTTGTTCACCAAGGACTTGCCCTGATAAATAGCTCCCAGTCTTTTCCACAAAGAAGATGTTGTCTTTTCTTCATGAACATTTAGAAGAACAGAGTCTACTAAACAGAGCCTTATCAATCCCTTTGATTTTTGATCTATGAGGTCCCAATCCTCTTGCTTCATGCCTATAGGCTTGATTCCAGACATAGCAAGCCAAAGATCTTCCATTTTGAGTTTCCACAACTCAAAATTATTGCCATTGAATTTATCAATTTCAATCTTTCTTGATGTGCTTGCCATCTTAATCTGTAATTTGAATTACCAAACTTCTACAAGACACCCATTGAACAAAATTGACACAAAAAACCCAACATACCCACAAGGATAACACAACTGGCCAGGCTCTGATACCACTTGTAAGGAAAGCTTAGGTGTGGAACAAAATCTCCTAATGCCAAAACCTCAGAGAAGAATAAAGAGGTGACTTTAAATTTTTCAATTACAGTCCAATAAGATGCACATGAAAATAATAACATAAAAGAGAAATGAAAACATACACAATTGGACACCATATTTACATGGGAAAACCCTTATGGGAGAAAAACCCACCACACCAAGAAAAGCCTCTTTGTATTACAATAAGCAAAATTACATACAAAGATCAACTTCACTTTTTGATGTCAATTTTTACAACATTTACTGATCAATCTTGTACAGAACATCAATCTCACAATGCTCTTAGATGCATACCTATAACCCACTCAGATCAATATGTGTTCAATCGAGCAACACTTTCATTATCTCAAACTTCTAATCATCATCCGTTACCGAGCGCAATCCATTCTCTCACAGTCTATTCATCTTCCATGTAGGAATGGTCTCAACAGTTCAACTACCAATGGTTCACATTCTACTTCTCTCATTGGCTCATAACACACCACATAGGATAGACGTTTGGTCAAAATTTTCAAATTGAATCACATGTCGGTGAGACACTAGACTGTGTCTCCCTGATGCCACAATGCCTAATCACATAGCTATCAGAAAGACCAAAGGTATCAACAACACCCTAAGAAGTCAAACCAATAACAAATCAAGTCTCCCTGATATCACAAGAAAACCAACTGTCCATTGGCAAGAGTCCAAGAGATTTCATCGACAGTTAATTTCACTCTGATATGTCCATCGACAAGAAAAATCACTAATGTCCATTGCAGAACTATCGGCAAGACCATCATTTTCGCTAAGACTTCACACAAATTTCCATCACATGTAGCTCTATTGGCAAGACCATCGCTATCAGTGAGAGCTCATACTGAACATAGACTGTCGGTGAGAGAAACACTATTGCCAAGAGTTCACAATGAACATAAATCCATCAATGAGATATCCTCTATTGGCAAGAGTTCACACCGATCATAGAACAATCAACAAGAGGAAAGCCATCGAAAAGAGTTCTCATCAAAGTTGTATACCTGTCGACGAGACCTCCAATGTCGCTTAGACTCTTATCAAGCCTTCATGTCACCCCAATGACATTCACGTGTAAAACCATCAGTGATACATAATCTGTCAAAATGAGTCACTATGAAGGTTCACATCTCTCCTCAATGCCACTCATTTCCAAGAGTCTCCCCAATGACCACCAGGAGTCAACCCATCAGCAAGAGGTATGCCCAAACAAAAAGAGTTAGAACTTTCACAACAATAGCCATGTCTTGTCAATGACTTTCGTTGGCAAGATAGTTCCAAAGTCATGATGATCTGATCTCTTCAAAATTTTAAAACACAACTACTAGTCGGTAAAAATTTCTAAGGGTCTCACCAATTTTTCTCTTTCAGGAGTTTCATGTTAGTAAGTTTGAGGCACATTTTCCAACAAAAATTAGCCCACTTTTACAAAGGGACCACCTTCAAAACTTGTCCAAATCTCTTGGAAGCTTGGGGCAACACTTTATATCTATCAAAACTTCAAATTATACCATTAGATTGCAGAGATTCAATCATTTACCACCCAAACCATAAAACCCTCTCCCTAGGCTTAAAAACCCTATGTTTTATTGAAAGTAACACTTGCCAAACACTCCAAAACTTGAAAACTATTGAAAAAAGCCTAAAATACCATGCTCATGCTCAATCTAACATAAAATAACACTGCCCAACTTAGAAACTCAATTTCAGTCACCAAAAGCTCAATTTTGTTAAGGAAAACTCAACATTTCCTCATTTGGTTTGACGCCCAATCCAAGGATCATCCTCCATTCAAGTTTATCATGGCCTTTTATAATGTTTCCCTCTTAAAACAAACCACTTCAACTTTGAAAACTAACATTTGAAAGAGGTGATTGTTGGTCTCCCTCTTTAATAGACTTTTACAACCCTTCACTATTAGTTAATTTGATTTGACTTAACACTTTTTGCTCAGGTAAAATTATTCATCATGCAGAAGAAATGAACTGTTAAAAGGAAAAAAATAATAGATGATCAGCTCCAAGCCTTCAAATATAAAGAGAAAAAATGGATGAGGGAATATCGTGAAAAGAAGAAATTGGGAATGATTGACAAAAACAAGCCAGTTAAAGAGGAACCTCAACTATCAAAAAGAGAAAATAAATTGGCAGCACAAAGGGCACGAATGCAAAAGATTCATGCTAGGGGAGATGAAGATACCATAGTTGGAGACACACCCTCTACTACAAGTGAATACGAAGGGACACCATTAAGCACAAGCGAATATGGAGGGACACCATCTACCACAAGTGAGTATGGTTGGACACTATCCACCACATCTGAAGTTAAGAGTACATCATCACTAGGATTTGACGAACAAGGTATGCCATCATCCCCACGTGAACCTCAAGGTATGTATTATATTCAACTCTCGATTGAAGGTACACAATATAACCCACCTCAATTAAATATTGATGAAATTTCTAATGTTGAGATGTATGTACCTAAGAGAACACCACCTAGAATTTTGTGTAGAAAGCCAAATTTTTTGATTAATATTGATGAGGATATTTTGCAACACATGGAAGGTAAGATTCCAGAATGCACTTGTAGAAGATATGTTGATTAGATTTGGAAAATTTTCTTTGAAAGGATAAATGATACTGCAAGATGTCAACTATTTGTTCAAATGATGTGGGGTTTAAAGTATAGAAACATCATGAAAACTCTTGGGTTGAGAACATCAAATGCATCAAGTGAAAACACTATTGTGAAGAATTTAATGGATGCTTATGAGATTCTGGGTAAGACCTCACACTCAAAGGATAGTAATGTCTTCTGACGTGTCATTACATTGACTTTGGTAAGCTATCAAACAAAGAGATCTCATCTCATTAAAAATACAAGTGAACAAATGGGAATTAGTAGAAAAACTTTATCAAAAGCTATTCAAAGGCGACAAATAATTGAGGGCACCAATTCAAATGAATTATGGGAATTCTCGGGAAGACTGCCACATAAAGATAAAAAATTTGTTGAAGCATTGAGAACACTAATTGAATATTATTGGAAGAATAATACAATTCCATCTCTGAATCAAAGGGATGTCATAAGAAGGAGAATCGGTAGTTGGAACCGTGAGCCACAACCAAATAATTTTTTGGATACTACTCAAACCCAACTTTTTCATAAATTTAAAAATGATTATCCTCAAATTAGTATTTCTCAAAAAAAAATTGAAATTCTTAAACCTTTTTATGTCAATATAAATCACACATGCACTACTTGTTGTTGTAGACTACATATTGAATTCGCTAACCATTATGATTTTTATCATTCTATATGTTTAGATTTTCATACTAACGATGTTTTGAAGGATTGTGGAATAGAATCCTCACCAAAATCTTCAAGACATTTCTTATCAAAAAAATTATGTCAAATAGAGGATGGCCAAATATTCTACAGGACAACATGTTTGGATGGTTCATGCAAGCATTGCGGTGGCTTGCAACGAATGCCAGTATGTCAACATATGGAAAGCACAAATGAGGTGGGACATAAACTAGTAGATTTCAGGAAGTATAAAATAGTGGCATATGCTACAAAAGATGGGTGTCAAGAAAAAATACGTGATTTGGTTATTGAGAAGATTCCAGTGTATCAGTTTATGTCCATGTTTCATGAGAATCTAGTGTATGAGTATGCAAGGCATACCCATAGAGCCTGATGGTTGGACACACAATTCAAGCTATGCAAAGCCACCTTTCCAGTTGGCAGCATAGTATTAGTGGTTGACTTTGTAGAAAAATACACTCTATAGCCATAGTGTGAGGTGCAGTCACAGTATCACAACTCCACAAAGGTTTCGATATTTGTGCACATAGCATTCATTCATGCAGCTGATAGTACAGAGGACCAAAGGAAGCTACTGAGGGAGTATCACTTTTATATTAGTGATGATCACATACATTCTCCAGGGTTTGTGCAAGGTTGCTTCCTGATGTTCTATAGTGATTTGGCTCAAAGGGGCATAGCATACGGACAACATATAATATGGTCGTCAAATAGTTGTGCAACATAGTTCAAGAATGCACACATGTTCTATTGGTTGTGTAGGATGCATCTCACTATAGGTGTTCAACATATGTGGAACTTTTGTGAGGTCGGGCATGGAAAGGGGGAGCATGATGGTGTAGGAGCATGCATGAAAAGAGCATTAGCACAAGAAGAGTTAAAGTATAAAGACAATGCAAAGTTGACAAATGCAAGTTCAATCGTCGAGTGGTGTAATGCTTCGATGGGTCCAAGTAATGAAGGTATGTCTTCAGTTCATAGATTTTTTTGGTTGATGGATGATACTAACATTGCACCATATGAGGATTGTTGTACACTAATAGGATTGAGTGAGCTACACTTTTTCCTTAGCACAAATGCAAGTTCATGGAGTATCCATACACGTAAGATGGCATGCTTTCGTTCTTCATGTACAATGCAAGCATGAAATGATTGTGAGTCAAGGGAGTGGGTTGAAAAATGGTTGACAAGTTATCTTAGCCCACTTCACACATATCGCCCTTTGACGACATTGGAACTAACACAGATGGAATCATCGGTCGACTTTGACCACGTATCAGATCTAGTTCAACCAGGTCATATATCTACTTGTTTAGTTTTTTAAATTCCATATTGTTATCTTACTTTTTACTGCATTCATAATGTTGACTAATTTCAAGTGATTTTCTACACATATCAATGCAAGGAATGTTTATGTAGTTATTGCAGATGAAGAAAACGAAGAGGGAATGAACTATTACTTGTGTCATTGTGTTGAGCCCAAAAATAAATTGGAAGCCCCAGTTATAGATGGAAAAAACATTGAATACCCTATAGGCTCAGTTGTTGTTACTAGAATGTGGCTTAGAAGGTACCCATATAAGAGTGTTAAACATTGGCTATTTGAGGACTTTGACATGCATCATAGGATTCTTCATTACTCGAACCTTGTTGTGGTATTCAATGTTCATTTGAGAAAATATGGGGGTAGACCTTTGAACAAAACCTTGTGGAAGGTTTCTGAGTCTAACCATGAGGAAATACTTGACACAATAAAGAGTAGAATAGATATGGATGGTTCATTGGATTAATTTGTAAGTATATGCACAATGGTTGTTATTAATTTATACTTGTATCCACATTAATTTTTTTGATTCCAATGCTATCATCTTATTTTAATTTGTGTAGCTGTAAGTAACTCGATAAACATTGATTGGTGTCCCCTTGCAAAAAATGCAGATTTATGAGCCGTCCACAAGAATCTCAAGCATAAAAGCAATGTAACATCCCTATTTTGATGATCTTGATAAATTTCAATTATGATTTTTCAGCCATTACAAAAGTGCGTGTGAAGCTTGGTGAAGGAATTTCAAGTTATTCATTTGAAGTCAACCTTATCATGAGCACCTATGATGTAGACATTATAGAAGCATCTCGAATTTCAAGATATTTTAGATTCATGAGAGGTGTTGTGTGCAATAGGTATCTTGGAATTTGCAGTGAAGATGTATGACCAGGAGTGACTAAGTTGAGAGACTACCATGCCTATCTATAAGTTCCTTCCATCTATTTTCATTTCATTTCCATTTTGGATGAGTTGTTTCTTTTTATTCTTTTACTTTGTGTACATCTGTAGCTAAACTAGTAAAAATTGATTGGTCTCTCCTTGTAGAAAATGTTGATTTTTGAGCCATCAAAGAGAATCTCAGCCAAAAAAGCAATGCAACATCCTTATTTTTATGATCTTGAAAAATCTCAATTTTAATTTGAATTCATTATAAAAGAGCATGTGAAGCTTTGTGAGGGAATCTCAAGTTACTCATTTGAAGTTAACCTCTAAATGAGAACCTATGATGTAAACATTATAAGAAAATCTCAAATGTATGAGTGACATTGTAAAAAATCTATGAGAATAGAGTACCTAAGGCATTGTAATGAGATTTTTACTTGTAATGACATTTATTGAAATATTGAAATTTGGTGCAGGGGCACCAAGGTTATTGAACAAATTTGGTTCATGGAATTATTTTAAGTTAGTAAATTGTGTTTTGAGTAAATTGTCAATTGAATAAGGTCATATTACATGGTCAATTTATTTATAATGCAATAATTCATGTTAGTTACAAGCTCAAAAATTAGGCATGATTGGAAAGATGTAGAATCATTTTTCAAGGCTAGATTTAAAGCCTCTTGAAGGCTTAGACACAATGTAATTTTCATGCAGTAGCACCTAGTCTCCTAGTTGCAAAATTTCATTTTTTGAAGGCTGATAGGTGTTCAATAGATTAGATTAAGGTATTTTGTGTTTATTTATGCTAAATAAGATCAATAAAGACCATTTGAGGTGTATTAGGGTGAGTTTTTGAGTCTTGGTGATCAAATGTGCAAAAAAATGCATTCTTCCTACAAAATTGTCAATATTTGAATTTGTAGCCTTTTGAAGGAAAATCTTTGAATTTGGTTGTAAATGTACAAGAATGAGGTCTAAGAGTTTGATATACGATATAGAGAGCTTGTTTTTCATGGAGTTCCTTTCAAAGCCTCTGCTTTTATTGTTCCTACCGTTTGTTTGATAGAGTTAGTGGAATTACCTTTCTTAGTAATCACTATTAGTTCAAGATTGAGATTGTCAACCTTGAGAGAGTATGACTTGGGAAAAAGGAATTTGATATGGCTATTATTTTGAAAGACTTCAAGTGGGATGTACTCCACATTGATGCCATTCCTCAATCTTCACTTGATGACATGAAGGAATGGCTGAACTCCATGGATATAAAGTATTATGAAAGCAGAATGAACTTGAATTGGTGGCCAATTTATTGAAGATGGTGGTTGGTAATTTTTTAATATGGAAGCTAGTGATTCTAATTTTGATAATTCAGAAGATACAAAAAAAGGATGTATGATTTCCCTCTAATGTAGAAGAGGAATCAGAATCATATTTCATGTATCCACCATCAAGAGTGTTACAAGCCAACAAGATGGAGGGAATTCTTATATAAGGATAATTTTCAATGTTGTAGGTACCAGCTTTAATACCAACTACAATGGCAACATTGAAATTCCCTTGCAGTATTTATGTTGAGAAAATATCCTTTAGATGCAAGGATTCAAAGCACATCAACCATGTGGTACAAATGATTAAATCCCAAAGACGATCTGTAGTAATGAAAGAGTCTTAAAAGGTAAAGAGAGCTACACTAGTGACTTGGGAGAAACTTTAGCTTTCAAAAACAAATTCAATAAGGTTGGAAGACGTGTAGATTGGGCCAACATTTTATGGAAGAGGAATAAATATGATTGGAAATTTGGAGGCCCACCATACTAGATTTCAGTATTCAACCATGAGAGCAAAAGAGGGAGTTGATATCATGTATCAAAACATTAAGCATGCATTCTTCCAGCCAATGGAGAAGGAGATGATTACTTTGCTTCATTTTCATTTTCATAACCATTTCAAGGAAAGGGGAACCAAGAAGACCAAGGATTTTGAGTTTTATGTGGAGGTAATGGATGTGGTCCAAACTTTAGGAGGGGCAAGAAGGTCAATGTATGATTAGTGGAGGAGCACCATTCAGTAGGTTTTGTTCATCAAGGAAAATAAGGAGTAGAATATAGGATTTTGAGTTTTGTATTAAAATAAGGTCTATGAGACCATTATATTATGTATTTAGTCATATTTGACCTATATTAGGTGTTTAGAAGGTTGGGTTTTTCAAAAAGTGCAAAATGTTTAAAAATTACAAAAAATTGCAAAATTTGCAAACTCAAACATTGTAAAATTGCAAATTTTGCATTATGGAGGGAATGTGAAGAGTCAAACCAATTCAAAGGTCAGTTAGGAAGGTGATTCAATTTTTAATTGGAGGGAAAGAGTTTAAAAACATGGATAACTCGAATTGAAGGTTGGATTTTTTGATTTGAAGAAGCAAAAACAATAAAAACTTAGAATTTTCCAAAAAAAATCATATTTTCAACTATAACAGCAGATTATACAGCCTTTATTTCAATTAGTTGATCCATATTTGTTGATATTTTCATATTATATGGAATTATCTTTCTTTTCAATCCATTTAGAAGGTTTTCCATAATGTTTTGTTCATTTTATCATCAATTTACTAAAATCGGCCTGAACTTTATATATTTTAAGGTTTTGAGTCAATAAAAATGGCTTTTTGACCCATTCCTCTTTCTATAGTGTTTGTAACATGAGTAATGGGTCTTCACTAACATTATTAAGGTGTGGAAATCATGATTTAGTGTTGGGGAGGTCTGAAAGTGAGATGGGTGTGAAACCCATGTGTGTAAAAGTGAGTTTTCTTTAAGAAAAATGGTGGTTTTGAAGAGTCAAATTGTGTTTTTGTGAAGGGAAGCATTATTTTATGATTGTTTGAGCTTGTACACAGTATCACAAAATTTTTTGAGTAATTTTTAGGTTGTTAGCTTTGGAAGTATCATTTTCAATAAACCCCTAGGGTTTAGGCTACAATAGAGGGTTTTGTGGTTTACTCATTTTACAATGGTATAACTACGATCTGATTGTGTATTTTGAAATTTTGACACCTTAGAATTGCTGCCCCAAGAGTCAGTAAGTTTTGGATAAGTTTAGAGTATATACCCTTTGTAAAAGTGGCCTAATTGAGGCCTAAAAAGAGTGAAATTTCAAGTTTTGAAGGATTTGTTACAAAGAAACTTATGGAGTTGTGTTTATATGTTAAAAAGCTCAATAATGGGTCCCTGAATTGAGTTAGGTTGTGAACTAGAAGTGTGTGGTTGAGATTTGTGCCCAATTTAGTTGGTTTCCTATGCTATAAGGGAATAGTGTGATTTGGTTGAGAAAGAGTGAAATGGAGAGCTTGATGATCTAATACTTGGTTGGTTGTTGAATTTGTGATTATTTGTGTTGTAGGACCTCCCCCAATTGCATCAATGATCTTGATGAAATTGAGGAAGAAAAACAAGAGAGGGACCAAAAAAATAAAATCAATACAGAGTTTCAAGGATTTGTCAAGCGAGTAAGAGAGCTATGGGAGCAGCCTCATGTAAAAGATTTTGAACTAGAGTTTGATATACCATTTAGAGAGCTTTTTTTTCATGGAGTTTCTTTCAAAGCCTTTGCTAGTGATTTTGATTCTGATAATTCGAAAGAGTCAAATCAAGGATATGAACCCTCTAATGTAGAAGAGGAATGAGAATCACTCTTCATGTTGTAGGTACTAGCTTTAATACCAACTACAGTGGCAACATTGAGATTCCCTAGTAGTATTTATGTAAAGGAAATTTCCTTTAGATGCACGGATTTAAAGCACATCAACTATGTGGTATAGATGATTAAATCCAAGAGATGATCTATAGCAATGAAAGAGTCTGCAAAGGAAAAGAGAGCTACATTAGTGACTCAGGAGAAACTTCAACTTTCAAAAAAAAGCCAATTAGGCTGACAAACATGTGGATCAGGCCAACATTTGATGGAAGAGGAATAAAGATGATTGGAACTCTGGAGACCCACCATACTGGATTTTGATATTCAACCATGAGAGCAAAAGAGGGAGTTGATATCATGTATCAAAACATTAAGCATGCATTCTTCTAGCCAATGGAGAAGGAGATGATTACTTTGCTTCATTTTCATTTGCATAACCATTTCAAGGCAAGGGGGACCAAGAAGACCAAGGATGTCTAGTTTTATGTGGAGGTAATGGATGTGGTCCAAACTTTAGGAGGGGCAAGAAGGTTATCTTGTTTTTATTGTTGCTACCTACTTTCACAGTGTTCTTGGATTAAAGGGTCTCATGATGTAATTTGACCCATTCCACTTTTGTGCCTACTGTAACTTGTGGAATGGGTCCTCTAACTTGTAAAATACATTCCTAACCTAATTATAATGTTGTGGAGTCAAGGTTGGGTGTTTGGGATGATGTTCTAGGGCTGTTGTAGGGTATTTTCATGATGAAAATGAGGGTTTCAAGTGGTGTTTCGACAAAATGTGGGAAGGATTGTCCATGTAATGTATTATTCACCATATGCAAGGTCTGGTAAGTGTGGTTCTTTGTTTGGGTATGGTAGGTGTAGGAGATAGGAGTTTCATTAAAACCCCAAGTATTTTGCTTGAAATAGAGGGTTTGGTGTATTAGAGGTGTATAGGTCTTGGACCTACAAACAAATCATGGAATGGAGGTTTTGACACATAACATACTATTGTTTCAGGAGTTTGAGTGAAGATCTAGTGTTTAAAAGGTCATCTCTTTGTAAATAGGGCTAATTTAGTAACCTTTATGCAAGGTGGTCTATTGGATATTAATTATGGTACAAAGAAACATGGTATGATCTCTTTGGAATTTCTATTAGGGTCTATGTTAAAGCTTTATTGATTTTTGGTTGGCCATTGGATGACCTCTAAAAAATAATCCCATTTGATGAGATTTGGAGACTATAAGTTAGGCAAGGGTTTGTTGAAAACGCATACTCAAAACTTCCCACAGCTAACCAAAGCTTAAAACACATTCAAAAAGGCCTGAACAAGCTTAAAAGTTCAAGAGATATCGCTGCCCCCAAATATTTCTTCCAACCTTAGCAGTAAACCACCATTTTCCACTAAAAAATGCACCATTTGACATTTAGGCAATCACCTAAAAACCCTCTATTTGCCTCCCTTGCACAAAAAACTATGCACACATGTTTTATAACCATAATAATACTTTCCATCAAGTTATAGAATCATACAATGGGTGAAAGGCTTAATATGACATTTTAATGCACTCAAAACTCTTAAAACAGGGCATACAAACTAACCCTCAGTAATTGGATTCTAAAATGCACAAAATCACTTGAAATCCAACCAAACCAAAAATAAAAATGGAGTTAAGTTTTCTGCCCACAAAATTTCATTGAAAACAAAGCATAATCATCATGTACGGAACCGTACAGTTTAATGAAACATCAAATCCCAAAGTGCAAAAGGGTAGCAATATTTGACGGGGTATTACTTGGATACCATGGTGCTTACGAAATATCTATCTAAACCTATGGGATTTTTTTAGGGCCATCTACAATAACCTCTCTCAATTTTTGTTATCTTGGAGTGTTTTTCTCGTGGTTTCCAATTTTCAATTGATGGAAAAAGTGTCAAATGCAAGTAGTGAAAAGTTGCAAAATAGTGCAACTTTCGTTCTACAACTCGTGTGACCAAACAGATTGTTCCAACACGTTAAAATAGGTATGTTTACACTAGGAATGTTTCTCTTTCACACCCAAACACGCAAAATCGCTCTAAGCTATGTTCAACCAGATCAATCCCTTAAGGGTCCAAAAGGAAAAATGGTTGCAAACTTCAACATGAGGTTACTCGGACACCGTAAAGCTTAAAATAATTTTGTCTAATCCTATGGGATTGAGTTGGGCCCCTCAAAAATAACCTCTCTTAGTTTTTTGTTATCTCGGAGTGGTTTTCTCATGGTGTCCAGTTTTCAATTGATGAAAAAAGTGTCAAATGCAAGCAGTGGAAAGTTGCAAGGTGGTCCAACTTTTGTTCTGCAACTCATGTGACCAAACGGATTGTTCCAATGCATCTGAATAGGCATGTTTACACTAGAAATGGTCCTATTTCACACCCAAACACTCATAATCACTCCAAGCTACGTTCAACCAGATCAATCCCATAAGGGTCCAAAGGGAAAAATGGCTACAAACTTTAGCATGAGGTTACTCGGACACCATGATGCTTAGAAACTTCTTGTCTAATCATATGGGATCGTCTTGGGCCCCTCTACAATAACCTCTTTCAGTTTCATTATCTCAAAGTGTTTTTCCCACGGTGTCTAGTTTTTAGTTGATGGAAAAAGTGTCAAATGCAAGTAGTGGAAAGTTGCAAGGTGGTGCAACTTTCATTCTGCAACTCGTGTGACCAAATGAACTATTCTAATGCATCCAAATATGAATTTTTACACTATTAATGGTCCTCTTTCACACTCAAACACATGGAATCACTCTAAGCTATGTTCAATCAAATCGATCCCTTAAGGCTCTAAAGGGAAAAATGGCTGCAAACTTCAACATGAGGTTACTCAGACACCGTGACACTTAGAAACTTCTTGTCTAATCCTATGGGATTGTGTTGAGTCCCTCTGCAATAACCTCTCTCAGTTTTCATTATCTTAGAGTGGTTTTCCTGTGGTGTCCAGTTTCCAGTTGATGGAAAAAGTGTCAAATGGAAGTAGTGGAAAGTTGCAAAGTGGTGCAACTTTCATTCTGCAACTTGTGTGACCAAATAGACTATTCCAACATGTCCAAATAGGCATGTTCCTCTTTCTCACCTAAACACATGGAATCACTTCGAGCTACATTCAACTAGATTGATCCCTTAATGGTTCAAAGGCAAAAATGGTTGCAAACTTCAGCATGAGGTTACTTAGACACTGTCGCACTTAGAAACTTCTCATTTGATCCTATACGTTGGGCCCCTCTAAAATAACCTCTTTTGGTTTTCATTATCTCGAAGTGGTTTTCCCATGGTGTCTAGTTTTCAATTGATGGAAAAAGTGTTAAATGGAAGCAGTGGAAAGTTGCAAAGTGGTGCAACTTTCATTCTGCAACTCGTGTGACCAAACAGATTGTTCCAATGCATTTGAATAGGAATTTTTACACTAGGCATGGTCCTCTTTCTCACCCAAACACGCAGAATTTCTCTGAGCTACATTCAACCGGATCGATCCCTTAAGGGTTTGAGTGTAGTATGTTGAAATAGGCCATTCCACCTATTGTTCAGGCTATGTCTCAGTGATATGGGCCTGATGTAAGTAGGATAGGGAGTAGGAATAAGAAACTAGCATTAGTAAGGGCATTGGAAGAGATTACCAATGTTGCCTTTGTTGAAAATTCAAAATTGAGGCCCCTTAAAAGCAAGGCTAAAAGAGGTGAATAGAAGAAATTGCTTGAAAATAAGTTAGAATAGGTTGGAAATAGGGTTAGATTGTGGAGTTTGATGTGTTCAAAAGTTCTACAAGGACAAGGGAGGTCAAAAGTATGTTATGGCATGACATGCACCCTAGTTGGGAAAACGGGGGTTTTGAATGAAAAAGAAAGGTTTGAGGGAGTAAACATGGGTAAAGTCAAGGGGAAACATAATTTGGTGGTCAATTAAGTTTGTGTAGGAAGAATGAAGAGTGTTTGAATAGGTTTTGAGGTTCAGGTTCGAGGGTTCGATTTGCCAGTATGACCAAAAAAAATTGGAGGGCGTTCAATTCGTTTTGGGTTCATTGGTACAAAAAACATGTAAAAACAAAATATATATCTATGCAACTTAGAAGCATGAATTAGGATTATAATATCACATATCATCATATAAACAACAAAACCACCATAAACTTGAATTCCATTTAAAACATGCATGATAAATATTCATCGTTGAAACTTGAATTATGGTAGCTTGATATACAGAGTCTATTGATGCTAGGGTTCAATTTGTATGATTTTTAAAAAAGAAGCCAACTGTGTAGAGTTATCAACATTATTTGTAAATAATAAGAATTTTTTTAGGACACTAGCCATTTTGATGTCTTCTTGTAGTCTCAAACATTATTTTGTATCATTGTTACATTGGTCTTCATAGTGGCAGCTTAATATAGCTCCATAATACAAAATTTGGCTCACCTCTGTAGTGTAACAAAGAAATAGGCAATTTTTTCTTTCAAAGAACCAAAGGGTGGCTGCACAATTGAAGTGTATAAATCATAAAAGTAGAAATCTGCAAAAAATTCTAATTAATCCCAATTTTTTAAAAAATTGCAAGCTAGATGATTTTTTCCCCAATTTTTTGAAAAAATATGACCTTTGGGTCAACGATTTTTTCCCATTTCAAACAGTAAAATTTCCAAAAAAATGTGTCTATAACTTGCAAAAAAATGTGAATAAAATCACACTAATTTTCACATGAAAAAAAACCATAAGACTATAGCTTGTTGCTTACTATTATGCTTTGATAGATTTTTTCCAAGCAACCATAGCTTGTTCGAAAGTACTTTTTTAAGGATTTTATCCATAGAAACAAGGCAGTGAATTGTTTGATAAAATTCTTTGGTAGACATGTATGAAAAATGTGGTAGCATAGACAAGGCAGTGAACTATTTGAAAAAATGCCTCAAAGAAATGTGGTTTCATGGTGATGGAATGACATGATGAATGCCATGACAAGAAAATTGCTATGGATTGTCATGGCATTCCATCACCATTGAGACCACATTTATTTAAGGCTTTTTTTCAAACAGTTTGCATCCTTTTCTATGCTATTGCTTATTATTATGCTTTGATAGATTTTTTCCAAGCATCCATAGCTTGTTTGGAAGCACCTATTTTAGGATTTTAGCCATAGCAGCAAGGAAGTGAACTGTTTGATAAAATTCTTTGGTAAACATGTATGAAAAATGTGGTAGCATAGACAAGGCAGTGAACTGATTGAAAAAATGCCTCAAAGAAATGTGGTCTCATGGTGATGGAATGCCATGACAATCCATAGCAATTTGCTTGTCATTGCATTCCATCATCATGAGACCACATTTCTTTGAGGCATTTTTTTCAAACAATTCATTGCCTTGTCTATGCTATTACTTACTATTATGCTATGATAATTTTTTTCCAAGAATCTATAGCTTGTTCGAAAGCATGTGTTTTAGGCTTTTAGCCATAGCAGCAAGGCAATGAATTATTTGATAAAATTCTTTGATAGACATGTATGAAAAATGTGTTAGCATAGACAAGGTAGTGAACTCTTTGAAAAAATTCCTTAAATAAATGAGGTCTCATGGTGATGGAATTCCATGACAATCAAATGCTTTTGATTGTCATGGCATTCCATCACCATGAGACCTCATTTCTTTGAGGAATTTTTTCAAAGAGTTCACTTCCTTGTCTATGATATTGCTTACTATTATGCTTTTGATAGATTTTTTCCAAGCATCCATAGCTTGTTCAAAAGCACTTGTTTTAGGCTTTCAGCCATAGCAACAAGGCAGTGAATTGTTTGAAAAAATTCCTCAAAGAAATGTGGTCTCATAGAATGCTATGACAAGCAAATGCAATTGTTAGCTACTCCTAGTTATTAATTATGCAATGTGAAGTAATTGAATAACTCCTTAGGTTGACTTTGTAAAAACTATATTGTAATTGAAATTTTGTCATCTATTAGCATCTAGTTATTAGTTATGCAATGTGAAGCAATGCTTTGATTTTGAAAGATGTGCAATGCAATGTAATCAACGATATGAATATAAACTACAAAAATCTATTTTTTAAAATTTATTAGTTAAACTCTTTATTTTATTTGCTCTATATCTCTATGCTATGGAAATTCATTTAATTTTATTTTTTAAAAGAATATCTCTTCTAATTGTTTTTACCTTTTTTAAAATTTGATTTTTTTCTGATTTTTTCTAGACTTTTTCCTGATTTTTCCAAAAAAATTTGTACTTTTGGTTTGCCGATTTTTTCCCCAAAAGATTTTTGTTGCTATGGTATAAACACATATCTTTTTGTAATATCAAGGATACTTTTTGAAACTTCCATGCATTGCTAATCTAAAAGGAAAAGTCTTTTGCCTAATTTGTATGCAACCATTCTTTTGACATTATCAAAAGGAGAAAAACTTTCTGAATGATGCAAAGGCATGGCCAAGTAGTTTTAACTCTTCACATGAGAGAAGAGAGATGTTGGAGAGTACATCAATTCAGTGAGAACAAAAGTGTAATGTGTTTTAGTTTGTAGTATTCCTCTATTTCTCTACAGATGTGTGATAAATTCTTAGTTCAATGATGCAGAACAATTTTTGAAAATAGAAAGTTGTGTCACAATATGCTTTCAATCTAGGAAGCAAAAATGAAAGCTTAGCCTCTTGGAATTAAAATTCTTGTTTGCAAAACAAATGAATAAGAATAAGGTAGTTAAGGTGTTTGAAGTGATTTAGACGTCACTTTTAGGGTTCCTTTGGGTGTGGATCAAAGTCAAACTCCATAAAACATTAAAAAAATGTTCAAAAAAAGACTTTTTTGGATGCCTAAGCATGTGGGTTTTGTCTTGGTTTGCTTGGGTTCTATCTAGGTTTTGCTCGAGTTCTCTTGGGTTTTGCTTGGGCAAACCAGATGAAGGACCCTAGTTGAACCCATAGGTGAACCAAACCAGGATCCACACCACCTAAGTGAACTAGAACCAGAACCAGGGCTAAATTAGAAGAACCTGGTAACATAGATAATGTGTCAAGAAGTTGACTACTTCATCTACTATGAATATTATATTTTGCAAGTGTTACATGAAGATTATGTATCCTTTGCTTAATTCAGTTGTTCCAATCAAAGGATTAAATATAAATTGGAATCTTTTTATCAATCATTTCATGGAATACCAATTGAAAATGTGTTTTTTTCTTTTAAACACTTAGTTGTTTACTATCAAGCAATTAATTTATTCAAGACAAACCATGAAGGACAACAATGATCAATGCTAGGGATAACCAATTAATAAGTATACACATGAATAAGTCAAGCATGTACATGTATAAGGGAAGCACAAGTAGTCACAAACATGTAAGCCTTGAAGTATAAGCATGAATACGTAGTATACACAACTTAATACAAAGTATATGCATGAATACAAGGTATACACATGAAAATGCGTAAGTCACAAAGTATACATGTAAGTTGTAAACTATACACTTGAATACACACAACTCATATCTATTGAACTGTGAATTTATAATGCAAATATGGACACCATCGATAAAAAATATTTGTATTAACCAAATAGCCATGTACGCATACATCAATATATGTCAATATAAGTATAAAATATAGTTACAAAATAGCCATATAGGCTTATGAGAATGCCATATAGGAATACAATGTCAAATATATCCAATACAAAATATGTACAAAATTGCCATGTCTAGGCATACAACAAAGGGCTCTAGAATCAAAATTCATTTCTCTCCATGCTCTGGAAATGAATGCTTTCCCTTTGTTTGGTGATCCGATGGCGATAATTATGTCACTCATTTCTACTATGCTCAAGGAGTGCTCTTGCTACTCCTCCTAGAGTTTAGCTCCTGGTGAAGTTTTAACTGTTACAATAAGAAGTAAAGAAATTAATATATAGAAATTACAGTATAAAAAAGTATATATTTAACAAAATAATCACTTACAGCCATCTCAAGATCACTCTCCACGATGGAAATATTTGCACGTCGATGTTGAGGCATGCTCAAGCCCTGTATAAACCATCCAAATATGAATTAAACTGTGAATCAATAATAGTTTTATTTTTCACTAGAACTAACATCGATAACAACGAATCTAAATTGAAATCTAGTAATTTGCCTCATATCTCCCCTATCAAAGCCATGAAGGATTATATAGCAGATGAAACACCGATATTCATTACCCATGTAACATTTGAAGGTTTTTTTGTCACCAACATCTAAAAATAAAACAACAAATTATTCAATCACAAAAAATTTACAATAGCGATCCATGTCATGACTTATAATGTATGAGATCTAATGAAAAAAAAATAGTACAATTATTAAACTATATATTTTTTATTATCATGCTTACTGTTTTCCCTATCCATATCTTGTTCAAAAGGACATTGTTTTAGGCTTTTACCCATAGCAGCAAGTCATTGAACCATTTGATTAAATGCTTTCGTAGACATGTACGATAACTATGGTGGCATAGAGAAGGCAGTGAACTATTTGAAAAAATGCCTCAAAAGAAATGGGATCTCATGGTGATGGCATGCCATTACAAACAAATGCACGTCATGGCATTCCATCACCATAAGACCACATTTCTTCTAGGAATTTTTTCAAAAATTTCATTGCCTTCTCTATGGTATTATTGCTTACTATTATGCTTTGATAGATATTTTTCCAAGCATACATATAGTTTGTTGGAAAGCACCTATTTGAGGCTTTTAGCCATAGCAGTAATTGCAAGGAAGTGAGTAGTTTGATTGAATTATTTGGTGAACATGTATGAAAAATGTGGTATCATAGGAAAGGTGGTGAGCAATTTGAAGAAATGCCTCGAAGAAATGCGGTCTCAACATTTTTTCAAACTACTAACTATCTTGTCTATGCTATTGCTTACTATTATGGTTTCATATATTTTTTCCAAGCATCCATAGTTTGTTGTGCTGGTGCACCTTTGCAAAAACATGCCTCGATGTGAAGAAATTGCATTGTGCTTCTTATGTTGACTTTTTAAACAACTATAATGTATAGTTGAAATTTTGTCATCTATCAACATCTAGTTATTAGTTATGGAATTTGAAGTAATGCTTTGAGTTTGAATGATGTGTAATGCAACATAACCAACAATATGAATATAAACTACAAAAATATATTAAGTAGAATTCATTAGTTAAGTTCTCTTTATTATATTACCTTTGTGTACGTTTGAGTAAATCCACTGGCACTAGGAGGTGTTTCCTTGAAACCTCCAATATTACCTTGTTCAACATCCAAAATCACATATTAAAATACCATTCGTAAAACAATGCTATTAACATGTAATAAATTTATAATTGTTTACTAGTTACATACTCCACTAATAGGTGCACTACAAAAATAAGTAGGTAGAGGACTGATGTATCCAGTCTCAACACTGTGACCCTACAATTTTATTAAAATAATTAAACTAAATTAGTTAATCTTGCATTTCAGAATTGAAATTTAATAAATTAAATTCAATGAACATGTTGAATTTTACCTGAGTATCAATGCCATATGCATGATGCAAAATTTTATTCATCCTCTCCATCCCTGTAGATGCATATGGATCCTACGTAGCAGCATATAGATCATGCGTAGCATCCTCCTGAGTGTTGATGGGGTCAGATGAACAAGTCACCCCACAAGATTGACACACATGGGTTCGAAGGCCACCACCTGAAGACTCCCTTGGATGGAACTGTACAATAGGGATAGTATGATGGATGACACTCTAGGTCAAAGTGTTGATCACCTACAATGTCTCTACGTCAGCACTCTCCTTCACAACAGTAGGCATAACAATGTGCTCATGAGGCAGCCTAGTGAGAGGTCGTCTCCCTTGCCACATAGGATCTAGCTATGCATCGGGCCTATCTTGTGTCAAGCCCCCACCTCTCCCCTAGAACTCCATCATATCAAAATAATTTTGGGTTTGGTTCAATACGAGCTCACTATATTGTTTCCTAAGAAAATATTGGGGGACTTCACAAGTGTTGCATAGTGGGTAATCAAATACCAAGTACCACCTATCATAAAAATGGTTCATAATCTCTTGGTGGTGGCACCAATGAATAGGAAACCTCTTCGCATTGAGGTTAATATTTTGATGTGTTCTAGGGTCAGTGAATAAAGAGCACAAATCACCTTTAGTAATTTTTAAATCTTTTACTTGTTTATACGATAGTTTATCTGCATAATATGCCCTAGCTACCTGCCTCCTATCTTTCCATCTAGTTATTTGTTGGGTAATTGAATCTAAATTTTTTAACATCTCTTTCAATGAATTTTCTAGGGTCATTCTTTGTGTGGTTTAAGCATTTGGATCACTCAACCTACTCATAAAATCCCCAATTTCTTTTTTGTTGTTCTCAATTTCACTCCTCAAATTTTGTTGAGTGCCAGGGGGTGTTGAGTGATTGGTGGGGGAGGTTGATTTTGTTCAAGATTTGTCTACTCTTCTTGTTGAGGATTTTGAGGATTTGTAGGATCATTTGCATCTCCTACAAAAAAAAATTAAAAAATAAAATCTAACCTAAAACAAACAAAATCAACTTGAAACTAAGAAATTAAAAACAAATAGCAAACAATACTTACCTCTCACATCTCTTTGTCGTTGTGGCACCATCTTTGCAAAGAAAAAGAAACTGTTGTTGATGAATTTTTTAGAATGCCTCCTCTTAGAACATGAGCACAAAAATGAGGGTTTTTGGTCACAGGCAGAGCAGAAAAAGAGACAACAGAAAATGAATCACTTTCCCTTTTTTTTGCTTTTAAAATGACATAACACGAGCACGTTATAATGCGCTCACATTATGTCATTTTCATTTGTTTTTGGAATTGGCCACAAAAGTGTAACCCAACTTCATGCACCCACCCTCTCCATGTCCTACCTTGGCACCGTTTTAGACTCATGGTTTTTCTTTGAGTACGTACACTTGGCCTTATGCCCAAGTCCATGATCTGCATCTCCTTATCAACACTCTCCCCCACCTCCTTGTTTACCAACACATTGAACATAGATCTACTAGTCCACTCATTTGCCTTCTCATTTAGGAACATAAGACCTTCAACTGAGGATTCCAATTTCTCCTTGCTGATATTAATGATCATGTCCAATTCATTATGAATCAATCAATAGTTTCTTTCCAGAAAAGACCTCAAGCCATAATTTCTCTTCAAATTGGTTATGTCTTCCACCAAAAGGCCTACACTAGAGTTTTGAGATTTAACCAATCCAAAAATGGGATCCTTCTCCTTAAGACTTCTAAGAGTAGATCTATTACAATGGGAAATTGTGAAATGTTTGTTATGGAGGTCATGAACCTCCTGAACTAGCCACATAAAAGGATTAAAAGAAATGTCAACCCCTTCCTTAACCAAACTCGAACCCCATCATAAACCTCTCCCTTGATGGGAGCTCATAGGAGGCTCATCATCTTGAAAACCATCTAGAAAATAAACTTTGGACTTACCCTTGTCCTTATATGTTGACGTATGAATAGACTTGTCCACGTCCACCACACTATTCACCTTTCTAGTAGCAAGGGTCCCTCCACCAATGCCATAACCCAGGTCCACATTCTCAAAATTTGCCACCTCATCAACCTGATTGGCCTCTAAAACCTCCAAAAGCTTATCTGCATCATCCTTAGAGCACACCGGCCCCTGAATTTTAGCCTTCTTCCCACTGCCCTTTCCCTCCTCAACTTCTTCACCACAATCCTCTTGAATTTTGTGCTTAACATGTGGGTTGGAGGGTTTTTACCTTTTTTTGCAGAGGGTTTCTTCCCATCAAAAGGAGTGTAGTCCAAGTCAGTGTGGTACCCATTCGACCATGCCTCAGACTCCTCCTCAATTTTCACCCCCTCACTCTCAACCACCTCCTCAATCTAGCATTTCCCACTCCCCTTCTTCTTCTTCTTCTTCTTCGACTTGACAAAATCAATAGGATGAGGGACTTCAATAACACAATTATCCTTAATGTGGCCCATAATAAGAAACATTAAACCCTCATGTAAGAAAGGGTTTCTTCTGGTTCTTTCTGAAATTCACAATCCCCTCTTGCAATGAAAGTAAAAAATAGAATGGGAAAGAGATGAGCTTACTATGAAGAAAATGATTGAGCATCACAAAGTGATGATTGTACAAGGCTGAATACCTGCGTTCCAAGGTGAAGTAATGCATCAACGCCATGGAAGCCTCCCACTAGATAGGTTTAATTTTGGACCTATCATATCCTCCATAATCAAGCCTCCCCATTTTGGCCCTCACTCTATCCCAAAGAAAATTCAATCTAGCTACCCCCAACAAATTTGTATCCCTGTAAAACTTTCTACCTTTGGTCAACATCTTAGTTACCTTTGCAATGAATTCCTCACTAATAGTGATGTCTCTGTTGAACATGCTTAGGACCCAACCATGCCAGGCATCAAAAAAAATCTTTGGAAACACCTGTTTTAAGGCCATGCAGTCTCTCCATGAAAGGGGTAACCCCTCCCTTATGCGAGATTTCCCACACATCGACATTAGCCTTGAATTCGTCACTAGAAATTGGCTCCATTCTACACCTCTCCCCACCCATCATCGAATGTGAACACTTCACAAATGCAAAGAGAGACAACAAAAAATTGCAATAAAACACTGAGGAAAGAGGAAGAAAAGGATGTGTGTCTGTGAAGTGTAGTACTGAAGACAATAATGGTAACAAGCCTCCTACATTTATGATTTGGATGCCCATAGATTCCAAATATTTTCACAAGGATGAGGTGTCTAATCAACCAGAGATGGACATGATTACCATGCAAGCCTTTAGACGAGGAGATGACTTCCTCCAACAAGCTAGGATTTTTCATTATTAAGAAAATTAATTAAATTGATGGGCAGGTTATCATTAACCTCCCAATATTTAACTGATGTCACCCCAAGATTTTGCATCCAGTTAGCTACCCCATTTGCCTCATGAAAGGTGTGGGAGATATACACCTCATTAAACTAATGCAACATAGTTTGGGAATCTAAAATAAAAGTTTCAGTAGTCCATGAAGGAGGAGAACCATTCCTAAGGTAGTTAATTATATTTAGGGAGTCCCCCTCGACCCATAGTTTAGAGATCCCTTCTCCCTAGCTAGCTTGATGCCATGATAGAGTGATGTCTTATTTTTTTATCATGATTATTGTATAGATTTCACCTGAACAATCTAATGAACATGTATCTTGTTGTCTTGTAAGGATTTTGTTTCAAGGTTCCATCAAACCCCTATGGTGTACATAATGTTCTTGTTTATGTATCATGGTTGAAAGATAACGATTATTATTCATGATGATTTTATACCTTTTACATGAAGGGTCTAATGACATATTATTAAGCTTGAATGTTTTAATGGCATGAATGTTGAATTGAGTTGTAATGGTTTGATTTGATGGTTGCACCATTTCTTATTCTAGAGAGTCCCAACACGGGAAAACACTCTTCCTCTCTCTCTCTCTCTCTATGCCTCCCTCCCTCCCTCTCTCCCTCTCAACTATCTCTCTCTCCCTCTCTCTCAAGTCCCTCCCACTCCCTCTCTTGTAAATTGGTCACACATCAATAAATATATAATATATACTATGTATTAAATATATTATATATTATATATTATATATTACATAATATTAATATAATATATAATATAATACATAATATATAATATATTATATATAGTACATAATATATAATATATTATATAATACATAATATTAAATATTTTGTATTATAAATAATACAAGTAACAGATATCTGTTTTAAAATGAATATCTGTTTTGAATAGATATCCTTTTTTTTTGACATAATTAGTAGGCTCAGAATTTGGATGAGGATTTGGTCCGGTATTGCCTAACTAGAAAGCCTTCCCAAAACATATGTTTCAAAAATTTGCTTAGTTTTTTGAAGTTCTCCCTTGTGGCTGACGACTTTTTTTTATCTGAATTTCACAAAACAAAAAGGGTTTATAGAAAAAAATTCCATCTTTCCACCAATATAAGTTATTCCTTATTTTAAATTTAATAAATTATTATTATTTATTTTCTACATACATTACGACTAAAGTCTTGATTGATAGGTTGATTGAAAAACTTCTATAACTTTCAAACTACTTAACATTTTTTGAACCTACAAGATGCACCACATTCTATGCTTCACATACTATAGGATTAAAAAAAATGAATTTCATAAATTTTTGACCAAGTTATGGTGGTCAAACACAAATATTTCAATAATTCTAAAAAGTTCTAATAAAAAAAACATAACTAATTATTTACATAAAAAAAAATTACAAAGAAAAATCTAGCACATCCAAGCATATGTCCTCTACTTATATTAAAAGATTCAGAAAAAAAAATGTTATTTTTTTCTTGTACTTAGGGTGATCAGACATACACAGGTGCTTCTTATCTTTTTCCTAAAAATTTAGTACCACTACATTGAAATTTTAAATTTTTGTAAAATAGATTTACTTTTTTCAAAAAATGGACTAGTAGCCTAGAAACTAAATTCAATTTGTTACAACTTTTGTTCTTACATATTTTTCAAATTATGTTAATAACCTATTCAAATTTTTATGTCAAGTTGCCTAACTCTGATTTTCTGAATTTTCATTGCCACTTAGAAGCCTAGTTTGGACCCCCATGATCCTACACTAACCCAATGATTTGATAGCCCTTATAATGGGCATAATAATAAAACCAACATGTGATGCAATGAACAACCTTTAATTTTCTCACACTTGCCATTCGTGGCTTTTTAAAGAATAAATTAAAAAGTATTTGATGACCTTAGTACAAAGGTTAAACAATTTAAGCAAGGAGAGATTGATGGTCAAAGTTAGCCTTTTGGCCTTTAAAATAAAAGTATATAAACAATATTATAAGCATTGAACCACTTTCACCATTTGGCATTAAATAAGATATCAATATTATAACTATATAATAGCATTGCTTTTTATTAGTAATAAACGAGTTTTGAAGGGGCCCTAAAACCCTGTATAAAAAAGAGCAAAGGAAACAAAGATTTAAAGAAAATTGGTTGCCCACCCAACACCAAAAAATAGGTTGATTACATAATGATAAGCACCCCATCAGTAGACAACGATAAGCCAGAACAATAAAAACAAACAAAAGAGAATAGGACAAGTAACAATTAAAGAAGTTCCTTAAGCATTTTGGTTGCTTCCAGATCCTTAGAAATCACCTTCTCGTGCATTTCCATGATCTCCTCCATGTCCTGCCTCTGCACTGTTTTGCACTTATTGGTTTTTCTCTCAATGCAAATGCTCGACCTTGTTTCCAAGTCTGCAACCTGCAGCTCCTTATCATCATCCTCCCCCACCTCTTTGTTCACCAGCTCACTAAATAGAGATCTTCGAGTCCATTCCCTCACCTTCTCATTCAGGAACACAAGACCTTGAACTCAGGATTCAAGTTTCTCCTTGCTAAGGTTGATAATCGTGTTAAGATCTTTACACAACAATAAAGAGTTCCTCTCCAATGTTGACAACCTCAGATCATAATCTCTCTTCAAATTTGCCTTGTCCTCCACCATAAGGCCAAGGCTGGAGTTCAACAATTTAACTAAAATGAAGATGGAGTCCTTTTCCTTTAAGCTTCTGAGAGTAAAAATATTGCACTAAGTAATCATGTCATGTTTGTTATGGAGGTTCTGAACCACCTGAACTAACCACATAAGCAAATTAAAGGAAATATCAACAATTTAACTATATAATAGCATTGTTATTATAGATATCACTTAGTCATTTTTTTGCCACAAGAGGTTGAGCTAAGTAAATACTTTTTAAGTTGACAAGATACCAAGGGGTAAGAAAAATGAAGAGTTGTGAATTGTGATGATGAGATGAATTAACTTGGCTTTAGCGTCAGCAAGGAATTATCATGCCAATATGTTGTTTGAAAATAGAGAAAATTTATAGGCATGCATTTGCATGTGCGTGCACGTGTTTTTTTATGTGCACACATGAATGTACATGCATATTTTCAAACATATAGTTTCGTCTTCACACATGCACATGCATCTATGTACACAAACACAGATTCATGTATGCATGGTTTGGCTCCCTACTTAATCACATTTGTATAACTATACATTTGTTTGGTTTTAAACTCGTGATGAAAAGAGAAACACATGAAAATGTAAACCCTAATTCACCTTTTATTGTAAAGAAAAAAACAAGACAAACTAACCCTAAAAGGCTTAACTCAAGCATCCCAATACTTGACCAATACCTAATAGGTTTGATGATCATTCAGAACCGACTCAAGCTCAGAGGGAAAACCAGATTCTTCCCAAATTCACCTCTCTCCCAGATCATACTCCCCCTCATTCGAACTAGACGTGCTTGGTTCAACCTACATCATCACTCAAGAAACAAGGGTAGTTAGCTTGATAAAAAATATAGTTACATCATAATATTACATTCATTATATCATTTTCTTATTCAATAAGAAATTCCTTTCATAAGCATTATTTCTATTTTATGGCAGCATAGTATTCATAGTTTAACCAGAAACCAAAACAAAACACTGCATAATTTTGATCATAGCATCATTTTTTTTCAAAGTTATAATATTTCATTGCAAATTTTACTAAATGTAAAAGTAGTCTTTTGAAAACTAGGGTGGGATGTAACATAATCAATTGCAAAAAGAATGAATTGTTTCTTTTATTATTTTTCATGTCCTATCTTATGATCATGATCATAACTTTATATATTTGTGTTACTATTTTATCTATGGATTAAATGGTCTATGAATTGTACATTACCGTAACTTTGAGGTTAGCTAACTTACTACCTCTAGATTCTAACTTTGAAGGCTCATGATGCCCATCTTTCAATTCATTTACAAGGTTTAAATGATAAGTCCAATCAAATAACTTAGGTATCAAAAATTTAGGATAAAATAGAATAGTATGACTTTTTCATTTTGAAACTAACGTTTAAATCTATTACTTGGGTGAATTGAGGTAATATCAAGTCTTGACACAAGTAGTTATTTTTAACATGGTCATATTACATAATAACTAGGCTAAAATAGTTGTTAACTAAATGATTTCTAATAAATGTTAAGAATCCAATGACTTTAATTCATTTAAGAAACACCACTAATAATGTTAACATACTTAATTATTCCAATCATATCCTAAATATCTAGAATTATAGGGTTTCTACACTTTATCACAATGTATCATGAATGCAATCAAATTTTAATAAGATACTCATTTTTTGTAAAAATCAGTCTTAAATCAATTAATTCAATTTAATGTCAAATAATTAAATACTCCTTAATACAACAATCTAATTTTATACTAAGACAATCATTTACATCCTGTTTAAAAACAATAATATTTAGAAATATATATATTTCAAAACATCCCTAACTATTTATAATCATTTACTAATATAAATTAATAAATTTATATTCAAAATAAAAAAAGTATCCTTTGAATCTAAATTAAAATATAATCTAATAGTTCACAACCATTTCCTATATCTACATTAACCCATAAGCAAGGGTTTCCATTACAAAATAGTTTAGATTAAGTTTTGCTAAGTCACTATAAATTCATCAATTCTAAATTAATTAATTAAAAATAATTGCATCTTACAAAATGATCTATTATTATTACATCTATAACCAAATCTTAAGTTTTATCTTGTTTACAAAATGTCTAGTTTTAATGTATGTTTATTCTTATATATATATCATTATATATATTGGTGTGCTTAATACACATATTATATACTTTTATATTACTACATTATGTATATTTGCACACATATATATTATATAAATTATATTTTATATTAATAAACTAGAAAAAAAATCAAGGTTCATTCCCTTATATATAAATTATTTTTTATATATTTTATATTAATTTTATATTAATAAAATTAAGAAACTAGTAGCAAGGAAAAAGTGGACAAATTTTGGGTAAATGCTTAGAGCCATTATTTATGTAGCCATTTTTTAATCACTAAGATCTTTTAACTGATAAGGTAAAAGCATATGGTGGGTAGTTATACAAGGTTCTAAATGAAAAAAAATGTAATAGAATATGGCCTTGGGAAGAGCTCTAATAGCAAATGACATATTCCTTTCTATAAAACACTAGCAAAATAATAGAATCTATAAACCATAACATAAGAATTATATTATATTGAAATGATAGATTTGCATTACAATATGTTATCGGCCTCTTCTAGAGGAAAACCTTCTAGAGTAATGCCCAATACAATATATTTCATAGATAGTCCATTCTTCTATTAAAACCCTCTGTCTATGTTAATTCTTCCCAAGTGAACTACTACCTTCCAAGTGTTGGAGCAAAAGCTAATGAATGCAAAATTCATAACTTTCACAAAAGAATCAAGTACAATAGATTAGCGAATAAAATATCATAAAATGTGTAAATGTAAGGACAAGGAGGAAGCAGGAAGGTGAAATAGAAACATGGATTAACCCTCCAAGAGATGTGACACATGTAGAATACTTGGGTCAAGTGTGAGAGCATGTGTCATATGCTTGTGAGGTGAGACAACTAAACCACTTAGTGAATTTAAGCTAGTGTAAATATGACTACTAGGTGTAGGAACTAAATGAAAGATAACTAGATGCATAAATGCACTTTTCACATTGACACCAAGCATGTGGGATAAACTAACTTTGGAAAAGAGATGATTTACAAAGCATATGCATCCAATGCTTTAATTAATTCTACCTTAATGCAAAATTAATTAACTAGGAAGAAAGAGTAAGGATTTTAACTATTAACAACCTCTCAAATAGTTGTGATAATAGACAAACATTTCTTCCTTCAAATTTTCACATGTATAGATCCTTTGATCCAATAATTCACATTTCAAATTAGAAACTAGAACAAATAATATATAATGAAGGTCTTTCCTTAGAGTCTTATTTCTCTTTGAATAATAATATTACATACAATCTTAATGTAGAAATATTAGACTTAAACTTATAGACCAAAAACTATTAGACAAATGTAAAAATATGAACACAATGTATTGGAAGTTTTACAACAACAAAACCCATTCATATAGTATTGTCATCATCTCTACATCAACATGATTATCTCGCCCCTTGCACCTCTAAAGAACACTCCAAATACTATTATTCAAAAACTCCCTCTTTAATCCTAGCAATGCACCCCACATATAGATAAAATCCCCATATGCCAAAATAGACAAACCCCCACTAAGCCACCACAATGGTTACAATTTTAATAAAAGATAGTCATAACAAATATTTTCCAAAAAAAAAATGAAATACTTAAATTTGACGAAGAGTGAGACAAGTTATTAAATGATTGGTTACACCATCCTCTCCATGTTTTAAAATTTTGAACCACCTAGTTAAAAAAGCTTAAGAACCTTATTGCCATAACCTTCACTTCCACCATGATACCTTTGCAATCTTTTTACATTTTCTATTCCTTTATTTTCACTTACTTGTTTGACCATAGGACATCCTTCTTTGCTAAATTATTTTATTTCTATTTCCCAACTTATTATGGGCTTAGGCCCCCCAATTCTTGTCCTCCGAAAATCATTCTAGATTTTCTTATCACGTGTTTCTTTTAAAAGGTAAACTTTTGTGGCTCCACTATTGTTGTCTTTCTTCAACTTTATCCTCTTCTGTAATATAATCTTATTTAGACGTGTGATTCTATTCCACCAACCATTTTATTTTCTATAATATAAAACATATCTCTTTAAAATAATATAATAGGCATTTATTCATTGAAAAATCCTAAAATTTATTATTATTTAAAATTTTAAGCATAATTCCATTGTTTTTGAATTAAGCATAAAATTTAGGATTACAAGTAACAGCAACAAGAAAAGGAAAGTTTATTGTGAGTAGGACATAAACAGATACTGGTTGCATGGAGGTAACGTGTGAATGATCTACCTTGCTGAACAGGAGGATTCTCTGGACATGTTCATGAAAGCACTGGGATTTCTTTTGAGATGAGAAGGCAAACTAGCAGCCACCGAACTCCGAACTTGCTGATCTGGATTAGAAAGGAGTAGCATCTTTACAACTTCCCTCATGGAAGGCCTATTAATGGGCAGAGTACTTGTGCATAGCAGAGCCACCTGTAGAGTAGACATCATTTCATCTGTATAATGCTCTGCTACCCGTGAGTCCAATACAGATTGCACCCCATCGCTACTGTGAATCTGATTCCGAATCCACCTTACAATGTCCAGCCCATCTCCAAACTCTGCTTCATTTGGCTTCTTGCCAGTCACAAGCTCCAGAAGCACCACACCAAAGCTGTATATGTCACACTTCTCATTCACTTTCAAGGTGTAAGCATACTCTGCACACAGAGCCTATTTGTTAACACAAGATCAATCTAAGAAAAGAATGCTTTGATGAATTTAGGACTCTGTACTTGAGGAAGGCTGTCTTCACAAGGTACTCACTAGTTCTGCATTTGCTAAGGTGTAAAGATGTAAAGAACTAAATATATAAACACACAGAATTAGAAATTCTTACCTGGGGCCATATACCCATATGAGCCGGCAAACACTGACATGACATCCTCCTGACCGATCCTGTCCAAATTTCTAGCCAGTCCAAAATCTGCAATATGGGGATTGAACTCGGAATCTAACAATATGTTATTTGATTTTATATCCCTGTGAACTAACAAAGGAGAGTAGTCATGGTGCATGTAACACAAGCCCCGAGCAGCACCAAAGGCAATCTTGTAGCGAGTTGGCCAATCCATTAAGGCTTGTGATTGAGTTGCATGAAGGCGCTCATACAGGCTACCATTGGGCATGTATTCATACACCAACAACTTAGAATCTGCACTAGAGATGCAACAGAGCAGTTTCACAATGTTAGAATGCCTAATCTTTCCTAAAGCCTCAACCTCTGCTAGGAATTGCTTGTCTCCCTGTGCTTGAGATTGCAGTCTGCCATCGTTCCAGATCTTCTTCACAGCAACAATTTCCTGGTTAGGCAGTCTGACCTTGTACACTTTCCCTGTACCTCCACTTCCAATTACATTATCTTCTGTCAATCTCTTCAGAATATTTGATTCTTTAAATTCCAGCTTGTGGAAGCGTGTCAGTTTCCAAGCTCCTCTACCGAATTTGTGATGGAGTAAATCCTTGCATGTCTTGTACGAGAGACTTACGACAATCAAGAAGAGTATTCCTCCCACACCAACAACTGAAACCAAAGTCTTGGACAAATTTTTTTCAGAACTCTTCTGCCTGACGCATAAAGGAAGCCTTAAAGGTCCACCCCCACACAGGCCTGCATTGTGAAGAAAGCTTCTCTCATAGGCCAAATTATTGAAATTATCAGGAACAGGGCCAGACAAACTGTTGGCGGAGACATTCAAGAAATTCAACCTGAGGTTACCTAATTCAAGAGGAATTCTACCCTCAAACAGATTGTTTGAGAGGTCAAGACTATTGAGAGTTGGCAATGAACCCAGCTGGGAAGGAATGGATCCCCTGATTTGGTTGTTTGCAAGGTTAAGCTGTGATAGATTTGGCCATGACATTGCATTTGGAAGCTCCCCAGATAGCATATTGTCATCTAGAGACAACATATTGAGCGAGGAAAGTTGAGCAAGTTCCACAGGAATGGACCCTGATAAATCATTGCCACTAGCCAGTAAATAAGTGAGATTCCGTAGCTCTCCAACTGCACGCGGAATGCTTCCACTGAATTGATTGTGAGCTATATCCAATCTTGCCAGATTAGGTGCTTTGCTGATTTGATCAGGAATTTGGCCATGGAAAGAATTATTTCTTAGTACTATTTCTTGAAGAAGTGGAGAACTCCATAAGCCGGAGGGAACGTTTCCGCTCAGCTGATTAAGCTGGACTTGGACACTGGAGAGACTTGGGCAGTTTCCCAGAAATTCAGGCAGGCTGCCATTGAAATTATTTTTAAAAACAATGAACCCATCTAGTACTCCGCCTCCACAAACGTTGTGAGGAAGAGAACCTGACAACTTATTGCTCGAAACATCAAATTCCAACAGTCTGGAATTCATCCCTATTTCTGGTGGGACTCGTCCTGTAAGCTTGTTGTCATAAAGCTTAAGATGAACCAGCTGAACAAGCTTATTTATTCCAGAAGGTATAGACCCAGAGAGCTGGTTAAACTGAAGAGACAGGAGCTCCAGGTTTCTCAGATCCCCAATTCCTTGCGGGATGCTTCCAGTCAACTGATTCATGGATAAGTCCAAGTTCACTAGGCTCTTCAGATTGCTGATATTCGGTGGAATTGGCCCAGATAATTCGTTTTTGTAGAGATACAAATTTACCATCTTGGAAAGAGACATCAACTTTGTGGGAATCCCACCAGACAGCATGTTTATTGAGAGATCACAGTGAACCAGATCTGTCATGTTCCCTAATGACTCTGGAATTTCCCCTACTAAATTGCTCTGTTTTATCCATAAATATTTCAGCCTTACTAAGTTCCCAAGCTCATGGGGTATCACCCCTTGAGCTAGAGGATTGTAGGAAAGTGTTAAATTTGTCAAGGTAGTCAGATTACCTAGAAATGCAGGAACAGTACCATTCAACAAGTTAGAATGCAAAAAGAGTACCTCAATCTTAGGCATCATTCCGAATCCAGAAGGTATGTCACCAGAGAAATTGTTGCTGGAAACATCCAAAGACAGGAGCTCCTCCAGCTTATATATCTCTTGCGGCAATGACCCAACAAATACATTCTGAGCCAAGTTCAGGAATTGCAGACGGGTGAGATTAAACAGTGCAGAGGGAAAAGTCCCACCGAAATAATTCAGACTCAAGTCCAACTCTGTCAGATTACTCAATTTTCCAAAACTAGAAGGAATTTCTCCTGTTATATCCATATTTGGGAGTCTGAGAGCAACAACAGAATTGGAATGGGCATCACAAGTCACACCAGTCCACCTGCAGTGACCATCATCCTCTGCACTGGAACTGTTTTTCCAATCTCCGAGCTCCCCATTGGTATCCCAACTCTCCTTCATCTCCAGCAAGATTTGGGCTTCTTCTGAGAGGCCATTGCAGAGCTGAAGCAGTAAAAGAAAGATGCCTAAGATCATGAAGCCGCCTGCTTTCTTCATCTCTATGGAGATTTACTCACTGTTTATATTATTCTCATCACAGAGCCACCACTCACAAGAGGGTTGAATCACAGAGTGCTAAAGCCACAATCATCATCAGAAAAACCACATAACCACAATATCCAGAAAGGATTTCTCCCTGACCTTCCGAGGTTTGTCCTATCCTAAGATTGGCACATAGTAAGTGAACGTTTTCTCTCAGCCTCTGAAAAGCAGACGATAGACACGGAAGCTGTATCACATTGACTTTGACTATGATCTTGACAGATACCCACTGCATTTCTTTAGTGGTCTTTCACGTTCTCACTTTCGGGCTTCTTAGAAGCTTGGAATACTTTTATCGCGCTGCCAATGTCGACGAATCTGCTCTGCATTATTATATGAAACTTACCAGCTCTGTCGTTTTTCACCCAAGACCGGTAAGGTTTATATAGGGCTTAAAACAACTCTCGATGAATAAAAAATAGTTTTACGTTTTTAATTTTAAATACATTCATTTAAAAATGTAGTTCATTTTAATTAAAATTTTAATATCAAAAGCTTCAAACATCTTAAGACCCGTAAGATTTATATAGGGAACACTTTAACTTAATTAAACAACTCTTGATGAATATAAATAATTTTAGGTTAAATACATTTACATTTATTTTAAGTGAAAATTTAATATAAGTGTTTCAGACATCTTTTAAATAAATATATTTAAGATATCTAAAAAATATTATCATCAATAATATATTTCTTTTAAATAAATATTAATTGAGTTATCCTTTTTAATAATATATGCATTTAAGATATCTAATTAATATATTAATGGTATCAACAATCATATTTATTTAAAAGAAATGTATTATTGATGATAATATTAATTAGATATCTTAAATATATTTATTTAAAAGATGTTTGAAGTGTTAAATATTAAATTTTTATTTAAGATGGATTACCTTTTAAAATGGATGTATTTAAGATTAAAAAATATAGAATAATTTTTTATTTATAAAGAGTTATTTTATTTATTACATTTCTTAAGAAATTGTTGTCTTTATTTTAACATGAAATTATTTTATTTGATACATATTTAGAATATTTAGTGTCTTTACTTTATGTTATTATAGAGTTATTTTATTTACTACATATTTATTTAGTTTTGAATTAGGGAATATAAATACTCTCTTTAAAAAATAGAAATTTAGAAAAATAAATTTTGATCATGAAATTAACTATTATTGAAATATTTAAATTAACAATAATTTTTTTATATATATATTTAATTAAAAAATATAATTATTTGTATTAGCAAGTTAATTACCAATGTTTATATTAAAAATTTTATTTTATTTGAACAAAAAATTTAAATAAATAATAAATTTTATTAAAAAAGCACCTTTAAATTTAGAATAAATCCTTTTATTTTATTATTAAAAATAATAATTTATAAGATTGGGGTAGGGGACCTGCTCAATTGGCTCAAATGTAATATTTGATAAATAATACAATCAAAATATATCATTCTCGCTAATTTTAAATAATACAACTAATTAAACTAAAACATTTGAATATTTCAAATATATTTTAAATATATTGTAAACTAATTTAAATAAAAAATAATTAAGACAAGGCAAACACAAGAAGAAAGATAGACCCAACCATATAAAGGTGGAGTTGAGATACTAGAAAAATATGATTATATACAAACTCCTATTCTCTTCAATCTCTTTTTAATAAATAAATTGTTCACATTATGATTTTTTTAAAATATTGATAATGGTAGTTTAATAGTTTAAATTTTGGAGAATTTTTTTTGGTTAACACTTAACATTTAATTCAACTAGGTGAATTTTTGGCCTCTCTCTCCCTCTCTATCTATTGAGCTATCTCTCACTCTCCTCCTCCTCCTCCTCCTCCTCCTCCTCCTCCTCCTCTCCTCTCTCTCTCTCTCTCTCTCTCTCTCTCTCTCTCTCTCTCTCTCTCTCTCTCTCTCTCTCTCTCTCTCTTCCCCTATCTAGCTCTCTCCCTTTCTCTTCCCATACATCTTTATCTCTCTTCTATATATCTTTATCCCACCCTCTCTATCTCACCCTATTTCTCTCTCCCTCTCTCCATCTCTACTTTCCTATGTCTACTTCTTTCTATTTTTCTCTCTATATATGTATCCTTCTCCCCATCTCTATCTCTCTATCTCACCATCTATCTCTTTCTCCCTCTTCCTTTATATCTCTCTATCTATTCCTCTCTATCTATCCATCTCTATCTCCCTATTTCTCTCCATCTTTATCTCTCCCTCTACCTCTCACTCTATCTTCATCTCTACCTTTATCTTCCTCTCTCTCCCTCTATATCTATATCTCTTTGTGTCTCTATCCATATCTATCCATATTTATTCTTCCATCTCTCTCTCTCTCTCTCTCTCTCTCTCTCTCTCTCTATATATATATATATATATATATATATATATAACTTTTTATCTCTATCTTTATGTTTCTTCCTCTCCCTCTCTCATTCTCTCCCTCTCTCTCCCTCTCTATATATATGTCTCTTCCATCTCTATCTATTCCTCTTTCCTCTATCTTTATCTCTACCTATCCTTTTCCATCTCCATCTCCACTTTTATCTATATCTTCCTTTCTATCTCTATCTCATTACCCCTCTCTCTCACTCACTCTCCCCCCTCTATCTCTCCCTCTTTCTATCCCTGCCTCTTCATATCTATCCCTCTCTCACTATTGCAAACATAATATGAGCCTATTGGTAAGGGCTCCTAATTATCTTCTTGATTTAGAGGCTTTTAATTCATATTTTGATCCCTATAAATAGATGCATAGTTGATTTGAAGCTATCACTTCTCCATTGATACCTTTGTTGGAGCATATTATCGCCCCCCTGACAACCAAATTCACTAGAAAATGTGTATAAAAAATATGTGAAATATTTTCTCCATATCCATCTCTATCTCCTTACCTCTCCTTGCATCTCTCCCACCCCCCTCTATCTTTCCCACTATATTTATCTATCTATCTCTCCCTCTTTCTATCCCTATCTCTATCTCTCCCTCTCCCCCTTCACTACCTCTTTCTACATCTCTCTACTTTTCCTCTATCCTCTCTCTATTTCTCTTCTCCCCTCTCTCTCCCTACCTCTCTATCTATTTATAAATATCTCTCTCCCTCTCCCTCTCTATCTCCATCTCTCTCTCTCACACACACACATACATCTTGTTTCTCCCTCCCTTTATCTATCTTTATCTCTATATCTCCCTCACTCTCTATTACTTCTCTATATCACCTCCTTTATCTCTTGCAAACATAACACAATCTTGTTGATAATGAAGCTTGATTATCTTCTTGATCTAGAGGGTATTCAGTCATATTTGGATCCTTGTAAGTCAATGCATATTTTATTTGAAGCTATCACTTATCCTTTGAGACCTTTGTCACACAAACAACAATTTACTAAATGGCCTATTGATTGACCTCATATACTAACAAATGTATGCAAAATATAGACTAGTTTTTTCCTAATTGGCATTCTACATCTCTTCGGCGTACCCATTGCAAACTAAGGTTTGATTTCTAGTTTAATATTATGTTTGTGTTTCTTTAATTGGGTAACCAAAGGCTCATACAAATCCAAATGTAATTACTTTATACTTAGGCTACTTGTCTTTCTACATGTTTGGTAGCTAAAACTAATACAAAGGAATTCTCCTAACTTTGAAGATTGGAAGTATTTTGAAGCAAGATTGGAGTATTTAAGAATCATTTCACATTATCTCGATTGAGCACTGCTATAAAGAGGTTTATACACTTGCAATTTAAATATAAAAGTTGACAGTGAATAGAAAGGGGACATAATCATTGATGGCAATTTGGAATGGTGAGAGGGGTTTAGAAGAGATCAAAATACAAAGGGGGCCTTGATCAATATTTTCTTAATCTCTTCACAATCATAAAATTATTATGTTGGAATCTTAGTTTTCACATTATTGATTGGATTTAATCATGTTTATTATTGAATAATAGATTGGATTGAGTGGATTGAAACACAATTCATAAATTGATGTTTAAATAAAGCTCAATTGAATCTTTGTCAATCTAATGATGTAAACTTTTTATCTTGTCACAACAAGATATATACACAAAAACTACAATTGATTAAGTATAACTATCACATAAATACAATTTGACTTTAATGAAAACAAATAAGAACATGAAAAAAAATTAACCACAAACAAAAGAAAGTGTTTCAAGTATTTGTAAATGAACTATTTTTAGAAATTGATGCTATGTTTGTAATTATAAATTTAAAGTCACATAACACAACCTGTATGGATTTTTCATATCTTGGGCATGTGCAGGATCATGGTATGCCAAAAAGTGGCAATGGAGAAAAAAATACGTGTTTCTACGACTCAAAAACGCGAAAATGCCGAGTTGACTTTATGGGGCTCGGGTGACTACCGAGGCAAAGCAAAAACCTAGATTTGAAAATCGGATATCCGATTTGACACATATATATATCTATTTCGGGCCGACTAAAAGTCATATTCATTCGACATTTGCTTAACCGCAGCGGGTGCACAGTGGAAAGTTGTTTCCACAAATCAGATATCCGATTTGGTCAAATCCATCTGCAAAAGGTTAGATTCTTGATTTTTTATTTGCTCTAATCAAATTTTCAATTAGATTTGTTTAATTTTAGTTGATTTTTTTCAAAATAGGGTTTTTTGATAGATTTTTTATGAAAATTTTGAGTTTAGCATGGATTTTGATGAAAATTGAATGTTTGCAATGGATTTTCACTTAAAAATAGTGTTTTTTATGTATTTGGATTAAAAATTAGAGAATTTTATAGATTTTTGTTAAAAACTAGGGTTTTTGTTGGATTTTTAAAAAAACTAGGGTATTTTTATACTATTTTCATTTATATTGTCTGATTTTAATTAGATTGATTTGTTTTTATATTTAATCAGGCATTATGGCTGCATGTATATAAAATTAAAATTTTGTGCATTTCTAAAAGTATTCCTATTGGCAGACCTAAACATCTTCAATTAGGATCCTCAGATACTATATCTCATTTTTAGATTTTAAATTTAACAAAAATCAACCTCATCAGTCTAGGGTGCCAATTCCCTGTCCAATCAGTTTTGACAAAGATTTGGATCATAGTTCTATCTCTATGATTCTTATGTTGTTTTGGGTTTTGTGTGTGCAAATTATTTTAGTTTTTGTGACTATTTTGTGTTTTCCCTTCATTGTATGAGCATTAAATTGTTTTGAATCTTGTAGAAAATTTATGAGCTTCATGACCTTGTGTCACTTCACTAATACCCACGTGAGATGTAGTTGTAGACTTATGGCTTCCTATGTTGCAATCATAGCCAATGTTGAGCTTGATTCTTATAACTCTTTCACTCAACGTATTATGTCTACCCAATCCATCTTATATTCCCTCCCTAGTCCTACATTACCCATGTCTTTTTTGTAACCTAACATTTATGTGGACTTGGCATATGTTATTTCTAAGGTCCCCAATGATAATCTAGAATAATTGGATAAAGACCTACAATGAATTCAACAATTCTTAAGCATTGAACCTTTGGATGGAGAAGCAATCCCTCTTTTGGATAGCATTGGGAAGTTGGTAAATGATTAGGAAGGGATAGAAGTGTTACGTAGCCTAGCTAATATAGTAGATTCTAATATTCCTTCGGTAGCTAGTTTCACGAAATTTTTGACTAATGCTCAAAATCCTTTTGGAAAATAAGTTTCCTCTCCCACAATAATGCCTTCTATTCCCAACTTTACACCTCCAATCATAGCATCAATGATGGAATATAACAATGGTTTAAACTCAAGCTTAGGAATTTCTAGTGGAAATTATAATAGTTTTGTCCCTTCACCTATAACACCTCCATATTCATCACCCCTCCTAAACATGAAATATAATATCCCACCATTCCTCCATACTAGTTCACCATACTTGAAAAACTCTCACAACATGTGGCCCAATGATTTTGTGATAAATCAACTTTTTTATTTAAAGCATGACATTATTACAACAACAAATTTCAAACTTAAACCAAAATCAAACCAATAGTAAACATCCAAAATACCTTACACATAGTTCATTAATGTTCACTATTTTAAATACACCTATACTACAAAACATTGAAATACCTCGCTTTGGAAAGTACAATGGTAAAAAATATCCTAATAACCATTTGTTAGTTTTTACTACCTTGTGTAGAGACTTTATTTTTGAAGATTCACTCATAGTGAAACTCTTTTCTAGATCATTGAAAGATATGGCCTTGGATTGGTTTTGTTCATTGTCAAACAATCAATTACCTCCTTTACACAACTCATTAGTGATTTCCTCCAACACTTTCAAGTGAACATCAGTCCTCAAGTTACATTAACAAATTTAGTTCATTGTAATCAAGGACCTAAAGAGAAAATAAAAAACTTTATGAAATGATACTAATCCCTTTATTTGAAATTCTCCTATATTCTTCAAGATGTTGACATTCAAAGGGTGTTTATAGGTAACTTACAACCTAATATTCAAGATAAGAAATTGCTAATGAAATATCCATCCTTAACACGTTTTTGTATAACTCTTCATGATTATCGAATATCGATTAGTTGGTATGAAGGTACCCCTTCATAGGCTCCTATTGGTCAATCATATAAGTCATGCCTCAAAACAACTATCAATCATTTAAAAAGAAAAACAAAAAATTCATTACTTGATAAACATTCATGTCAAACTGCTCATAATATTGAGACAGAAGTAACTACTGTAAACATAACTCTAGATATAAATTTAGACCATGAGATAGGAAATTTTCATAGTTGTTTGATTCTCTCCATGTGATCATGTTGCAATTGTTAAACAAGAATATGATTCAACTTCCTCCAATTAGTCATATTCAAACAATTAAACCTTTACCACCAAACTTTAATGCAAAAACATTTTTTCAATATCATCGTACACCTCGACATGATATGGAAAGATGTAAGCATATTTATAACCAAGTGTAAAGACCTCATTCTAATCAAATCCAGTTGGATGACCTATTAATGACAAAGGAAATAAATTGGTTTTTTCACCTAATCAATACTTACAAATATTTACAAGCCCATTGCCAATTCATTCAACAAACTTTGTTCAATACAAATGATAATGAAGAAGATGATAATGATTTTTCCATCTTTATAAACATTATTAATATTCAAAATCATAAAGGAAAAACCAATATTTTGTTTGACATTTCTTTTACATATATTGATTCTTCTATAACTACACTCGATGGTCTTCTTTATATCAAGTTTGCAGAAACCCGAAAGGGGAATACTCATTGATCCCATGTACATAGTGAATATGATCAAAAAAGAGTTATTGTATGTACATGAACTTTATGCAGATGATTATGAACAATCAAAAGCATGATTAAAAGCTCATGATGGTTATGGCTTCCCTATAATTGGTTTGATAACTCTCCCAGTAAAGGTTGGACCTAAATAGTTGGGTGGTCTTGATAGATTTTTTATGAAAAATTTGAGTTTAGCATGGATTTTGATGAAATTTGAATGTTTGCAATGGATTTTGACTTAAAAATAGTGTTTTTATGTATTTGGATTAAAAATTAGAAAATTTTATAGATTTTGTTAAAAACTAGGGTTTTGTTGGATTTTTTAAAAAACTAGGGTATTTTTATAATATTTTCATTTATATTGTCTAATTTTAATTAGATTTGATTTGTTTTTATATTGAATCAAGCATTATGGCTGCTGACAATGAAAATGCACCAATTCCACCACCTCCACCTCCTCCACCTCCACCTCCTCCACCTCCACCGCCTCCACCTCCACCACCTCCACAGCCATCAATTCAAGAATTAATTTCTGAAAAATTGCAACAATTAAGGGGCATTTCTAAAGTTTATATGAGAGTCCCTCGATTATCTTCGATGTCAAACACAATGAAAGAAATAATTAAAAATATAGAAACCCTCTCCTTGCAACATAATGCCTTTCATTCGTGGCGAGAAGACATGAGAGAATATTATGCATGTGGATTGTCCTATGATGATGTGAAAGATCTTGGAATAACCAAAGCCCAAATAGCCTCTTTATTTGTTAACCCCTGCACTGGTTTGCTGGTTAATGTTAATAAACCAAAACTTTCTATAAAATGGTGCACTCATAGAGACATTGTAGAAAACTTTTGGGATCGTTGGTGTATGGTTTTGAAACCACCGAACAACAATTTGGATGTACCATTTTACTTTATAAAAAAATTATATGCTGAGTTTGTGTTAGGGCATCATGTCAATTACTTTGACATTAGACCCTTCTAGGGCGTTGGTGGAGGTATGCCCTAGGATAGAGCAGGGGTAGTTAGAGTAATACCCCGCCCACATGTTCCCCTCCCTCGCCTTCCTCCGCCACCTCCAGTATACCATCCAGATATTATGCAGGATGCGGCCACACAGACTATCCACGCTATTCACTCTTTGAGTCATCTTTTGGTTTCGCATGCTTCTGTAGTAGCTCAGCCACATTCTGGTGATGTTGGTGATGGCTCGAGTGTTGCTGCATCATCCTCGTCAGGTCCACATATTTTTGTACCACATACTTGCTCCATGTGCTGCCAAATATGCTTGGGTCCTCTTGTACAGCCTGCCGAGAATCCCCTAGACACTTCCGATTATGACTTCCACGATGTGGACATTATAGATCAGACGTAGGGGAGTGGAGCACACCGTATAGAGTCCTCTCCTGCTAGAGAGGGGGACATTGGAATAGTGACATAGGTAAAATTTAAGTTGTGAATTCATAACTTGCATTTGTTTTTAAATGAATATTAATAAGAGATAGTATAATGTACTAATACTTATTTACATGGTCTATTTAATAGTTGATGTCTGAGGAGGAGCTAACAAATGTGACGGATAGCACCCTGAGGGCCATTTCATTTGGCCTAGACACGCACACAGTATATATTTTTGCACTCACTCATTTACATTTATTTATTGTATACTTTCTTGTCCTTTGAATTGTCATTAAAATGAAATTATATAATAGCTTATATGTTTATCTTATTTTCCTCTTGTAGGAAATACCTTCTGCGAGTGAGGTGCAACCTTGTCCAGATTATGGAAGTGTAATGTTGGATAAGGGCAAGGTAATTGAACTCAAATTTGATTGAATTAAGAATTTTAAGATATTATATTGATTATACATACATCGACATAGATTGGTAGTTTCATATGTACTTGTCATTTTTATGTGCAGGGAATTATGAGCTATACGTCCTTGTTGACAAGTACCACAATGCCCAAAGTAGTACATATTGGAACACTTGAAGGGTAGAAGTGTTGGAAGCACCTCAAGGAGGAGGTCTTCGAAACACCTAAAAGGAGAGAGATAAAGAAAAAAGATCAACCCTAAAAGAGAAGCATGTGTTCTGCATTTTATTTTTGTGTTTGAGTATTTATATGAACACTGTACGACAATTGTGTACTACTTGGATAGACACATGTTTTGTTCACCTATATAGATTGAAATTACAAAAGATAGTTTTGAGTGCGGTTCTTTGAGAGGGCATATTCTAGAACTCAAACACCCCAGAAGAGCGGATGTGTTCGAGGTATCAAGATTACAATTTTAGAGTTCAATTATAATTTTGTCATACTAGCCGTTTTTGATAGTAATTATTGATTTTAAATTATATAGTATAACTAATCTCAATTGTGGTTTGACTTTTTCTTGTGCAGCTACCTTCAGAGCCAACAAGTGCTTCAAAGAGGCTCCATTTGATGATCCACCAGTAGTTTAGGATGAGATAGACATTTTGGCATGTAAATATTGAATAGATACCGAGATGGCATATGCCACATATTGTAAAATTTTGTTTGAGTTGGCGTTGATGCCATTTTGTATATGGACATACACTTGATTATTGGATAATTTCATATATAGAAGGTCACAATCAAAATTTAATTGCCTCCTCATGTGCATAATTAAATCTTTGAAAATTTAATCAAGTGAGCAATGGTTAAATATCAATGTACAATAGCATAAAAGAATGGTTAAATATTATGTAGTTTATATTCATATTTTTTATTACATTGCATTGCACATCTTTCAAACTCAAAGCATTACTTCACATTGCATAAGTAACAACTAGATGCTGATAGATGAAAAAAATTCAATAACAATATAGTTTTTACAAAGTCAACCTAAGCAGTTATGCAATTACTTCAAATTACATAACTAATAATTAAAATTTATTCATATTATTGATTACATTGCATTACACATCTTTCAAACTCAAACCATTGCTTCTTACACATTGCATAAACATCCTCCAAGCACCTATCCTTGATGTACTGCCTTTTAGCTCGGTCAAATAAATGCTAGGCACCAATTTCAGTTAGTCTTGTTAGTCTAGGTGCCTATTCTCATCCATCATGCCACTCAAAACATCATTTTAGATCCTCCCAGGCACCATTTTTACCTGCTGCTCACTGCTTCATGACTGCTAGGCACACTTTCAAAAGCCTCATGTCTCTAACTCACCTTCCAGTTAGGTGCATGTTTTGGCTGATGCTCTATAAAAGACCTCTCCTTCTGCCACTTAACGTTGATAAAGCATAGACCTAGGCACCCTTTTATGTATGCTTTGATACTACAAATGAATGCCAATTGACTTTTAGGTAACTTTTTCTCATTGTCATCGTTTGTTCAGTCCTATATTTCTACTATATCTGCCTTGGAATGCTTCTCAGCGGATTGATAAGTCACTATGACAAGATCAGATAGAAGTGACATACTAGAAAACTATGAAATGTGCAAGTATGAAAATTAAAATAAACAAAGAGTAGAACTTTATCTTTGAGGATACTTTAGCAGGTTGGAAACATGAATACCAATGCTACAAATAATTTTTTCTTTCACTGCCAAGAAAAACACAGCATGCTGAAACATTCCAACACAATGACAAAGGCATGTCACACATATAATGGAATCATCTTTATATATACACTAACACATACCTAGACTTTCAAATTAAATTAATTAACCCATGCAAAAATAAAATCACAAGAACTCAAGAGCACACAAATTGGTCACTCACACACAAACTGTAACCAAGCTAGCTTATGAGATTCAAGAAAATAGGTGTAATAAGAAAACCTTCACAGTGATTTAACTCGAAAAGTTGTTTTCAATCCACCAATTCACTAGAGTTTCCATCATTCTTTCCCTTTTCTTCATATTCCATAACAGGATATGGTTCTCTTTTCAACCCCTTTGCTCTACCCCTTTTCGTTTGATTTTGATCTTCTAGGTTCTTATTGTGTATGTTATTACTTGTATTTTCATTATTTTTCAGAGAGGGTGATGGTTCCTTCTTTGATGTAGTTGGCCTCCCTCTTTTAACCCCTTTCTTTCCCATTGCTTTTACTAGCATAGCTTCTAATTCTATAGTCACTATCAGGTTGAACAAGAGGAGCAAGTAAACAAACATAATTTGCAATCTTTCCTTTATTTATTTCATTACCCCAGTTACTACTTTCAAATTTGGCTAAAACATTATTCAAAATGCAGCGTATATGGTATAGTACAATGTGGCATGAAAATGAATCTCTGCTTCATACAATATAATAATCTACTTCAATTGGAGTCCAGTATAAAATATATTAAAGGAGGACTATATCTAATAAGAACAAGATAGAGATTAAGAACTTGGATGAATCACTTGTAACCAAACTCAATAGCCCAAGGGAGGACTTTCCAACAACCCATAAAAATGTTCTATAATATCATGAAAAAAGTAAAGCATCAGTAAGTCAAGGATCTTATTATATTGCATAGTAACAAGGCTCTTCTTATATTGATCTTATAATTATTGTAAGCATAAGGCTTCAAGGATCTTATTATATTGCATGGTAACAAGGCTCTTCATTCTTCTGTGGAGATACATCATCTTTCCCATTAACCTTGAGAGAGGCTTGATGCTTGGGTCTATCTGAACAATGTTTGGAAAAGTGACCAAACTTATCACCTAAAGCATTGAATTTTTTTCGAATTCACAATGAAGGTTTGGACAATGAAGCTCTTTTATTTGGGTTTTAGATCAAACAAACTGAAAAAGGAGACAACGGGTCAGAAGTTCTAATCTACTTCCTAAGAATTCAAGATACGGTATTGACTTGGTGAAATGAAACCAAACTTTGTTTTGC
>VDFB02086081.1:329799694-329839958 GCA_007258455.2 Sequoia sempervirens | reverse complement strand
TAAAATCTTATAAAAAAATACTATCATTTTATTGTGGTTAGGGTGGTCAGATAGACACCCACTTCTTATTTTTTCCGAAATTTAAGTAATACTACATTGAAATTTTAAATTTTCACCAAATAGATTTTGTTTTTAAAAAAAAAACCTAGTAGTTTAGAAACTACATTCAATTTCCCACAGAATCTATTCTTACATGTTTTTGAAATAATATAGATAACTTATTCAAATTTTTACGTCAAGTTGCCTAACTCTAATTGTTCTGAATTTTCATTGCCACTTAAGGGCTTGTTTGGCATACCATGATCTTGCACATACCCTCTCAATTTGTTTTACTTGCATTTAAAATGATGAGAAATTTTGAATAATTCAAAAGAGGAATTTTGTATTTATTATATTTATGGAAATTGATAAAATGCAATGATGTTCAATTGAAAATGAATATTATGCAATTTTTTTATTTAAGAAAATGTTTTGTAAGATTATCGGTTAAAGGTTATTGATAAGTGGGAAAGTGTAAGAATGTGTGTGCGGGAGCAGGTTGAAGGACAAGAACTTGATTGAGGTAGGTATGCTTAGCCGGATGACCATGGTAAGCAAGAATGGAATTTGGAATCTCACACACCACAGTAGATCATGACATCTGCATATGCTTGAAAAGTTGAAAAAATGAATTGTACTCAGTGTGAGAATTATAAATAATGGAAAGAAAAAAATTCGTGCATTCTCATTTTATCTTGTCTATTTCAAAATTAAATTCAATAAAATTACATAAGAAATTCAATTTATCAATTACAATTATTGTATGAAAATCAATTACATTGTATTACTCTTTTGGATAAATTTGAAATATAATTTGAATGAGGAAATGGAATGGGTAAAATAAAAATGTAGGTTTGAAAAAAAATACATTCTTTAATATATGTGTATGTAAGCATAGGAATTTCGTAGGGAAAAATTGAACATGTATATGCATATGTGTGAAAATACAAGTATATATATTAAGATATATACATATACATATATTTATACGTATAAGTATGAATGTTTCTTCTTGGATTTAATTCTTCTTTTCATGGGAATAATGGAAACATGGGATTTAAAATCTGTAACTCCCATCATTAATGGGATAGGGGCCAACCCCCTCTCATGGAAAAAAGTTCCAGTCAACTCCCAAAATGGAGGATGTGGGTGGCCAAAATAATGATAGTGGAGGGATTGAATTAAGACCACTATCTCTCCAAAATTAGCAGGGGATCCATTTGGACTAGGAATCGAATAAAATTTGGTGTTAAGCTGAGGAAAATCAAGGAAAAAGCCAGGAAAAAGGAGGACGACAAGTTGGGAAAGTTGTTGCTTTTCCAGGGAAGGAGAAAAATTAGTGAAGCAAGCATTGATTGAGGTAATTCAGACTTGGATCTAATCATTCCTCTCATTTTGAAAGTGTTTTCCTTCTTGCAAATGTGAGAAACATCTTGTGCTTTCTTTGTATTGCCTTATTGTGCTTGGCAATATTGGGTTATCATGTCACCCTATTGATCGACTAAGTCAATCAATGGGAAGCCCTTATGGGTCGAGCCATTTAAAAATATCTATATTTTTATAAACCTTGTGTAAAGACAAGTTTCATAACCATGATGAGATTACCACCCGTATGATAGTCCATTTTCTGGATCGTGGTTAAATCGGTCGACTGTGTTTATTTTTCTTGTTTCATTGTTGTTGGCTTATATAGTTTCTAGCACCTTGTAGGTGACAACCAAATGTAGCATAATGTTTATATCTCCTTTATATGTGATGCTTACTATATGTTGATCCCACCAATCATTGTGATAGGGTGTGATACATGCCCTGCTAAACGCATGGATCAAGCAATATAAATGTCACCTTAAAATTTTATATACCTCACCATATTACATTATTGAGTGATGGGTGGATTCAAATGATTCCATGTTTTATGTATATTTAAACTCTATGATACCTGCAATAGGCCTTTCCATGTCACAAATGTTTGAAATATTTGATTGATGATCATGGATATATATATATTTATACACACACATGAATGTATATTTATTTTTGTACATTGTTGGGAATTCTTCTCATGTATATGAATGAGTTGAGGTATCAACTATGCTCTGTTGTTTCAATATGTATTATGAGAGAACCACATTACTATGAGAAAACAATGGCTCGATAGATATCGGTCATTATTAAAACCCCAAGGGTATTGATATCATATTATCAGTGAATGATAACATGTGTATCAATATATCTTGTGGGAAGACATATAGGTGGATAGAGTATAATTTTTTAATTATAGTGTTCATTAAATTGAATGGATACCTTATTCGAATGCAAACAAGCTGAAGGTATATTGTTCTATTAAATTGTTTTGTGATGATGTATTTCAACTAAGTTTCAATGAACTATACTTAGTCCTTATGAAAGACAAGTGACTATAAAACCAATGTTTCATTTGTATCCAAATTGAGACTAGATGGTAAAGTTATTTAATAGATCATCTAAATGAAGTAAATTTTTTTCCTTTCTGAATATGAAATTAGACTTGATGAAAAGGAAATTTTATTTAACTCTTCAGAATGTATACACATACTTCAATCTTGTTTAATTCCAAGCATATATGTGAACATGCATAAATATATCTTTATGCATGTGCACATACATGAGATATACCTTCTAATTCATCTTCATTATTTTACTCATTGAGCACATTAGATCTCTTTTGCAAATTTAACAAACTGTAAACATGGAACAATGTTGAATTGTAATCACATGTGATGAATCGATGAATGGTTATACTAGGTTAAATGAATAATGATTGATTTTGTTGTTGGAATGATACAAGAATTCAATGGTAGACTATAGCACAATAGATTGCTGCTAATAGATGGTCTAAAAGGGAGGGATATACCTTGATATGATAAGATTTTCTTCTAAGAATGGGTGCCATAGAGTGTAGATTTTCTTTTCCAAATCTAACCAGAGTTGCATTTCATGCAGCATGATCTTGGTCAAGATTTGTAGTCATTTTTATATACATATACATAATAGACTGTTATTATTTACACTCTCTATAAATTTATTTACTTACCATTGAACTTGCATATTCTAGCAATAGATAGAAATGCATGATGTTAGGCATGCACAGATTCCACCTTGCAAACTATATCTCTTGCTAAGTGTTTCATGTAGGGTCGGGTATTCTTCGACTGACTGAAGAGTTCCAAGGAAGCAATGCTTCATGGTTGGGTGGAAAATCATCTCAATCACATTCTTATCCACCAATGGAGGTGAGCTACCATAGAGGAATCATATTAGAATTTTATTATGTATGTATATCATTATTGAAAAAAGAATGAAATGATGTAATTGAAAGAAAACTTTGTAATTTGAGATTTGACTGTGACGTGATGAATGCCAAGTCAAATTTGTATGTGACTATTAACATTTGGAAATAAATAATACCTATATTTCAAATTTATTTGTGATTTATGAACATAAAATTGCTAAATGGAATTAGTTATGGAATTTGTGTGTCATAAAGTTGATATTCATAATGTCAATATTAATTTTTGAATTAAATCTAGTTGGGAATGTTACATTTGGTATCAGAGCTCAAGGTTAAGGTCTAGGCCTATGAACCCATGATGACTAAACTTGGGAAAAGTAGACCCTTAACTAGATTTGAGATACCTAGAGAATGACCAAATTTGAATTGGTTCTAGGAAATGGGAAGGTCCAAGTCAGAAAGAAAGAATGGAAAAATCTATAGGGCTATGAAAAAAAAAATTGTTATTGAGGAGAATCGCAAACCCAAAGACCAACTCAAGATTCTTGGCGAAGAAAATCTAGCACATGCCCTCACACATCTCCAATTGGAGAGAGACAAAAAGATAGAGGAGACCAAACAAACTCCTAAGACTAAGAAACCCTCTGCATTTAGAGATTGGATAATAGGATGTGGACCAAATGCACCACTATTGACTAAGGAGGAGAAGGAGTGCTTGCATGCACGTCCTACCTCACCTGAGAGGGAAGATGTAGATTCAGATGAGGATCCTAAGGAATGTCCTCTTTTTGATAATAAGGGAACTACTTAGAGTAGAATTTTTTTATAAATAAGGATCATTGAAAATCCAAACTTATTACAAATAAAGAAATTCTTTTGTTGATAAAAATCATGAAGCTTGAAGGCTTGCCTTGTTGAGAAGAATATGTATATTTTATTTTCCTTTTAGCTTGCATGTAGTGTGCATTGTATTTCATAGATGTAGTAGCATAAGAATAAAACCTTTTTCTTAAATACTAAACAAAACTGTGACACAGGTCGAGTGTGAGTCACTATGGTGATCACCAGACAAGATGGAGGTGGTAGCAGACAAGAAAATGGACCAAGAGAGAGGCTAGACCAAATCTTGGAACTCTTTAGCCAAAAATAATCTCGAATGGACCATTTTTAACAAGAGGTTTGAGGGGTGTGGGAGGATCGAAATCTCAAGAATGAAGTACCTAACCAAGGAGAAGGGAATCACAATCGAGGTTGGATTGAGGAAGACTTGGGAAAAGATCTTAAGAAGGTAGCACCACCGAAGTTCGATAGCAAGGCCATAAAAAATGAGGTTAAGGCCTAGATCATAGAGGTCGAAAAATATTTTGGGCTTTACAACCTGTAAGATCAAACCAATTTTGCATGGGTAGCATATCAATTGTCTAGAGAGGCAACTAATTGGTGGGACAATGAGAAGGCCAAAGGGAGACTTTTGCAAGAAGGGATTACTTGGGAGTTTTTCCTCGAATCTTCTAGGAAGAGGTGGCTACCACAACTTTTCTTTGACAAGAAAATGATCAAATTTTAGAATTTGACCTAGGGAGGCCTACTAGTAGTTTAGTACTAGGAAAATTTTACCAACTTGCTTAAGTATGTGTCGTAGTATCAATTCAATGAATGCTTCCAAATTTGAAAGTTTCTACTAGGATTGAGACCCCACATTAGAGTTGAAGTGGATCTTTATAATCCTCATACTATGGAGGAAGCTTTTGAGAAATCCATTAAGCAAGAAAAAAGGCTACAACAATTATCCAATCTTCACAAAGGATCAAACTCGAAGCCTCAATTCAGAAATAGAAGATTTCAGAAGGGTGATAGAAAGAAGGGTGAAAAGTCCCACCAAATTAGAATTTTGAAAAGGGAAGGTGACCCTTCAGAAAAGGAAGAAGGTAACGAAGGTTGAAGGAATAAAATGGCTCACAAGGGTAACGAAAACTATAAAATTAACTAGGGGTACTCAAACAAGGATAAGGATAGAGGTCAGAAAGTACCACATGATGGATGTTACACTTGTGGGAGAGACCATTATGCACCTAACTACCCACAAAAGTAGAGGTCATAGAAGAAAGGAAGTCAACAATAGACCTCACAACACAAGATCCATGCAATGGCGGATAATAGGCAAGCAAAGTACAAGGCTTCTCCAATATAATTAATGGGTAAGCTCTATGGCTAAACCATTTCTATTTTGATAGATATTGGAGCTACTAATTGCTTCATAGATCTTAGAATTATTTCTAGGATACCCATTCAACCTAGGTATATGAAAAATTCATGGTTTGTTTAGTATGAGAATTGATTAGAGCGAGAAGTCAATTCATGTTTCTTTTGCAGCGATTTGGAACTTCCCAACTTCATAACCCAAGTTAACCTTTTATGTTGCACCATTAGGATCCTATGATGTAATCCTAGGAATAAACTGGTTGAATAAGTACAAGGCTATTGTAAATTGTGAGGATAATATGGTGAGTTGCATGGATGACTATGGAAACCCGGTTGAGATATAAGGTGTACAATGACCCCTAGAGCTTAGATAGATCTCAACTATGTAGCTTAAGAGAGTTCAAAGGAAGGGTTATGCCATATATGTTGTGCATGTCAATGAACTTGAATTTGAGAAACCATAACTTGATGACTATCCAATTCTTAGGGAATTCTGAGATGTGTTTCCCAAAGATCTCACTGAGATGCCTCTAAAGTGAGAATTTAATTACATACCTAATTACCAAGCACGGATGTTTCTTAATGACTCCAAATCATGATTAATTAGATCTTTCCTTACCTATTCCTTAGGAAATGGTCTTCCCTTTCATGATCAAGTAATCTTCCTATCCTTTTATAAGGCATCAATGATAATAGCATTTTATCTTTCAATCAAACTATATATATAAAGTATTGAGTGATAATATTCCTCTCTTAGTGGTCATAATCCTTAACCTTTTCACTATCTTTCAATAATTCCAATATTTTATTCTTGTGGTCACAAAATATATGACTTAATTGACATCATGACTTACAAAGAAGTCAAAATTTCTTCTGAATCGAAAATATATTTATAATTTTTGTTGGGTGGGGTACTTTATTTGAGTCAGTCTATGCTCACTTTCTTCCCCCCTTAGTGTTTCCACAATATTTGATCAACCCAAAGTTGAACTTCTATCAAACAATTTCTTTCTCGAAATTTTTTATCATTCCTTATTGTTGGCTTTCAATTGCCTTTTTCTTTCCTCCATGACATGTCTTGGATACATACTTTTCTCAAATTTGAATTCATTATTGATTTCTAACCTCATAGATTCAACAATTGGATCGTCAATAGAGAGATCTATTGATTAATTAGCAACTTTACAAGCTAAGAGGCACTCTAAAATTTGTAATTCTCTTTTCCATGTATACCAATGTCCTTTTTGTGGGGAAATTTTCCATATCCACAAAGCCTCTATATTGTTGATGTGTCATCAACTTAGAGCATTGTTTCTTTACTAATTCCATTGATTTGACACATAGTGTCATTCTGTATCCCATTTCCTTTTGGAACCTCTAAAATAAGTTTATTTCCACTGGCAAGTTGGTTTGTTTAATCTATACACTTCTACTAAACTTAGTACTAATCTAATCTTTGTTGAGCCAATTTGGTTTACCTTTATCAAGTTTCTTTCTTACAATCACTTTTCCAAGTGACTTTGTTCCTAAACCTTGGTAACTTTATCTTCTCATAACCTCAAGAACTCTCAAGTTTCTTGGTTTATTTTTTGATCTTAATTAGAACTCCAAATTGATCTTTTCAATTTTGGTTGTTGGAACTATGTCCACTTCATTAATTACTTCATTTCTAACCATTCTGGTCTCTTCCTTATTCCAAGGTACTACCTCCTTTTTTGCAAGATCTTAGCCTTGCACAAAAATTAGATTTTTCTCAAAGGTTCTCCAACCTCTTGGACACCTCCTTCATTGACTATCTACTTTGATTGAAGTTTCTAACTTATGCCAATAACGCATGCTCACATATTCATAGTATTCTTACTGAATCCATAAATCCTTGACTCTTTGCAACTCTAGGTTGTTACCAATAAGAGGTATTACTTCAATTCTTCCTATCCCCTTAGAGTCATTTAACTATTTCGTAGGGGTAAGGCACATATTGGTTATCCTTCATGATCTTCCTACATATCATGATTGCATAATCTCCTACAATCCTAGGGTTATCACAAGGATTTGGGGTTTTCAATTCCAAGGACAACTCTTATTTAGTCCCAAACTTAAACAAGTTTCCTGGAATCTTCTCTTCCTTTTTTTCTTTCCTATTGCCATCTTTTCACAAGAAATTTTCAACCATTATCTTCTAATAAGGTGTGTGTAATGCTTACGTAATGATCCCATAGGCTCTAGAGCTAAACTTGGTAGCTCTAATACCACATGTAACAACCTCAATGTTTTGCTTAGTAAAATTTTCTAATTTTTCACCTCAAGTGAATGAACATGATTCCATAACATAGTGCAATAAAAAAATTTCTTTCCATAATGTAAATTACATGCACATTTGAAATAACACTATTTCCAAACTTCTATTGCATTTCATTGTAATTTCACAAATCTTTCCAAAGCATAGATTTAATATCGAGTAAACTCAAGTTTATCATTCAAGATTACATCCTTCCATATAAATGGGTACATGATACATACATAGCTCTTCTAAGCTTCATCTGGCAATAGGTATAAAAATTGGTCTTGATGTTGCTGCAATGGTGCATACATTCTAGATGTCCCTGCTCCCTAGTGCATACACTCTAGTTGTTCCCAATATTGGTGCAAACATCCTCAAACCTCAACCACCATCTAATGAGGAGAAGCATCACTCAAGATATTTTCCACCAACCATGAAATCAAATGTGGTCCCCCATACTTCTTTCACATATGACAAGATGGCCCTACCCTTTGATAAAGATATTAGTTGGTAAATCCCATAAAAAATGTCTACTTAAGCTTAGTGTTGTGTCCTACAAACCAAAACCTAATAATATGGTTGTTTCCCCTACGAGTATGGAAATATTGAACTAGAATGCATAGAGGAACACAATGAACTAACAATGTAAACAATGGCTACTTACACTACTTTGGCCAAAGTATTCTTACCTAGTACTTTGAGTGATAGTCTTCCTATTCGCATCCACTTCTATAGCTTGATTTGGATTATGACCATTCATATACTATGCTTAGGTAATTTCATTCTATAGGTAATCCCTAACCTTAGAAATAACCTATTCCCATTTTTCCAAATTACAAAGGTACCTCTACCAATAAAGCTTACATGCATAAGTTACCCCCTTCAATGGATATTCCCATCCTAGGTATAACATATGATCTTCCTAGTCTACAAATTAACTTTGCATAAACAAGCTATTCTCATCAATAGACAATCTAGTCCCATGTATAAATTTATAATCTAAACTTTAGCTTCATAAGCTTTATCTAATTAGAGATTAAATATTCATAAATAACCAACTCCATTCATCAATACTTCATGTTATTACATGATTCTCATCAAGACTATAGCCACATCAATAAATGACCTCAATTGAATAATAATAATATCAATAGATTATTCCATTCAAGAGTGTAATCTCCATAGTAAAAAGAGTTATTCTAAAAGAGTAGAATCTTGTCAACAATATGACTTCATTATGATCAAGAGTGTAAAGAAAATAATCAAGTAGGAACTATAACTCAATAGGAAATCCCACTTATGGTTCCAAGCATATAGTATTCCATAAACTTCAAGTGATTAACTTAATCACATAGGTGAGTTTTAACCTTGATATATCCTAATCCTAGGATAAAGTCATAAACCAATGACTAGTCCAATTATATAGGTTAATCTAACCCTATATGATCCAATCTAGACCAAATGATCAACCCAAGCTATAGGTTTCAATGAGTTGTCAAGTACATATCCCAACCCAGTAGGTAAATCTGAACCTAGGGCTTCATTCTTTAATCAAATAAACTTCTTGACCCAAATAGGTTATTCTAAACCTAAGGTTTCATCAAGTGTAAAGTATGATCAAGTGATCATTCAAGTAAAGATAATTGATGTGGTTTTCATAATGTCACATCACATATTTCATGCCATCACTTTGTTATAATGCTAACCTTAATATTCCCAAGGTTTCCTAACATAATAAGCTATAGTGTCAAGTCACCTCATGATGTTGATACATATAATAGTATTAGGACTCTTCCTTAAGCTAATCATGTTTAATGGTATTTCTAACTACATAACATAAGTATAAGTCACTCTCCCTTCAATGGATAATCAAAGCACAAGTGTAACTTTACAATTTATCTAGTTCAATCAAATAACTTAGCAATGAATAACCCTTAAGCTATCCTTGTTTAATCATACCTAGTATACTTATACTAATGACAAACAATCCCTCCTATTATGGAGTAAATACAAGCAATTACATAGAAAAGCATAAAAAAGCTTCTTTTCCTTTCAAAAGAAAATGTTATGATTTCCTAATGCAAGTATTCTCAAGCAGTTCTAGACAAAGTAATCAAAAATCCTTTCATAAATAAAGACAAATAAGAGAAGACTAGATCCTCATGCCTGTAATATGCTTGACCCAATTGATTGACTTGATGCACAACCTTCTATTGATAGATTGCTAGCCTTAACTTTTCCATTCAAAGTGATACTTCACTATGTCCTCTTTCCCAAGATAACTCAATGCTCTCACAAAGTAACTCTACAAGCTCTCACAAAATATAACTCTTAGAATATTTGCAACATAAATAGATTTGCAGAATAAGTGTGTCCCAAATGAGAGAACTATCCCATGTATTTATATAGAAAAATGAGATATTGATGCCAAAAGATAGTGCATGCCAGTCAACAACATTCTACATGCAAATCAACTCACCGCACAAAACAAAAAGGTGGAATAAATCTAAGTGAATACTTAGCTTGGCCTTCTACAGGTTGACCCCCTTTCTTGATAGCAGCTCAAGACATTCAAATATGTACATGCCTAAAAGATGATAATCGAATTGCAACCAAGATAGACTTGTACAACAACAAAGTTTTCATATATTGGCGTCATGTAACAACCATCCTCCCTATTCTTTTAGCATGATTTATTTCAATGAAATAGTCCTATATTTACAAGAAACGCATATTCTATGTTGAATTGGTCATAGACCATTCTTTTGACAGAGAAAAGATGAGTCGACTCCTCTATTTTAGTGTTCAATCTTGTGCTTTGACCAAGAACATTACTTGTTAATTCCTTTTATCATGCATTTAAATAACTTGCACAACAAACACATTAATTATATTTCCATCACTTTATCTTTTGGATATAAGCATTCCAATATAAAGTAATATGCTTCTATAAAACAACAATGCATTTTGTTTGGTATCAACTATGGTTTACTTCTCCATATCGACTTTTATCAAATGCCAAAAACATGTATCAATCGACCCTTATTACTTTGCATGTAATATACACACAAATCAGCCTCTATTAAATACCATATATATATATATATAAATATATATATATATATATATATATACACACATGTACATATATATATACCAGTGAATAGCCTTAATGTTATGCATTATATATATCTATATGTATATATGTTCTAATATATATATATATATATTTCATGTCAAACAAATATGTATACATTTGATATTCAAATGAATAAGATCAAGTTAACATTCATATAATAATATCAACTGTATATATACACACACACAAATATATATCTATATATATATATATTCCTCTATGTGCATGTATATGTACATATACATATATTGATTATCTGTATAGACATTTCCATTTGTCACACACACATATATATCGACACATGTATACATATGTATATATGTATATATCTTATATATACACATTCTATTGCACAATCAAGCACATGCACAATTACTTTCTTATTGATAGGAAATATACCTATGATGTATATATACTTATACACATACATGTTGCTTTGTCCCTACAATAACACCATACTCATAAGCAACCCATTCATAATTGTGCAAAGGTACATCTACCTATGTACTCTCATGTACATGCTCCTCCATGTGTATGGTCTATCATTGACATGCATATGCAAACATACACATACATTTACGTATGCTCACCTAACCAATAAAGCATAGTAAAATAAGGAAGAACTCATAAGCTCCAAACACATAAACATCATCCAAGAATACACTCAATAGTAATCAAAACCCTTACTAATTCAAACACATCATACTAAGGATGACTTGACTCAACCATTCTATTGTGAGTGTGTGTGAGCTCATATAGGTTTCATTTAGGGTTATCCAACCAATCACTTCTCCTGAGTGATACTCCCCCTCCCTTTCAAAGTATTGAAACTGTCCCTACAACTAGCTTAGTACAACACCAAGGTAGTTAGATGTTCATAGTAAATACATATGCATCATAAAACCAAGTAGTATATTCATATAGAAATGTATGTTCTTCATCAATGTAAACATAATTACTCTTCCAAGGCAATAATACCTTAATACCTATTTCAATATTCCATTTATTTTACAAACATATCAAATTCATGATTGCATTCACCATCCTATTTACCCATGAAGGTAAAAGTAAATCAATAACAACAAGATAGGGTGTGGAATGACAAATATAAAGGAAAAGGTGATCCACGTGAACATATTCAATAATTTTACATAGATTTCCTTGAGGTTGCCTACAATGGCACATATTTAATGCACCTTTTTCCTTGGAGTTTAGGAGGTCAAACTATTGAATGGTTTTGTCATCTACCCCATGGGATTAAAAACTTTCATGATTAGCATTTTTTTATTACTTTTTATATAACATCAAGAAAAAAATCTCTATGACTGACTTGTGCAACACAAAACAAAGAAACAAGGAATCATTTGCTTCCTTTCTACAATGATGGAGGACCATGGAAAAAAAATCTTGTGGCATATCCCTAAAAAACAACTTGTGCACACATTTTTCCAAAATCTAAACCAAGAGATGGGATTTCACTTGCAAGTGCAATGTGCTAATGCATTTGACAAAATCATAAAAAATGATAGCTATCAAAAAGGCTCTCATTGTAAAGGTCTTGTCAAAATATACAAGGAAAGAAAAGAGAATGGCTCACATTCTAATGACAAACACCATCTATGGGAAAAATAAATAAATATCAATGATGGCATGGTTGATGTAAAATTTATCCAACATGTATAACCATCATTAAACATACAACTAAACAATTTGAATTGATGGAAATAGGGGTGCTCCACCTTTTAGGAGATGAAGCACACATAGGGGGAAAAGGGATCCCTTCTTTCCTATTTCCTTCTTAGTTCATTCAAGGAAACCCTAGATGCAACAACCTATTGTTTCAATTGAGAGAAGGGGTTGTTACAAGGTCTCCTTGGGTGTGATTAAACAAAGGGGGTTCACCACTAAGAAAATTCTTAGAAAGAAAGAAATGAAAGAAATATGAAAAACCTAACTATATGACCTAGAATATGAAACTCAAAATCAGAATAATAAATTGAGAATGGACAAAGGGGCACCAAGAAAACTGGAGATGCCTGAAACAAGGTCTGCAATCCAGAAATTATAACTTTTGATGTGAACTGGGACTTATGCACCAGAGTGGGTGATTTAGTCCCAGTTTAGGGTTTCAAGTTGAATCTGGAATCTGCAACTCACAAACCAGGATCTACAAAAAATGGTTGAAAAAGTGGTATACTGGGACTCATACACCCAAGGTTGTGATTTAGTCCAAGTTTTAGGTTTTGTCTAAAACTTTGGTATCCTCTAGTGATTTTTTCTAGCTTCTCTCTTGTCTGATCTTCGAGTCTAAAACTTTGAATTCTAGCCTATAGGTGACTTTCCGTGAAGATGACAACTTCTTGACAACTTTGACAACTTTCTTCAATCTTGCAACTTTTTCTTCAAAGGATCTTCAAGTCTCAAAACACCTAGATCTGCAATCACACATGTAGAGGAGAGAAAAACATGTTGTTTTGTTAGTGGATAGGGGTTTGCCTTGGTCAAACCTTGTTTTGGTAATCAAACATTGAAATGAATAGAAATAAAATGAAGGAATGATGAATGAACAAATGTAATGTTGCAACTCACCAAACCCTTAGAATAAAGGTTGCAATCTTTTAATGAAATGGCTAGCATGAATGTAGATCTTGACTCTTGATTGTTGATATAAACTTTGATCTTGAATACTTGCTTAAAACACAAAAACCTACATCACAAATGTTAGCTCAAAAACACACATGATGCATGATGATTTTGACATGATGCTTGAATCTTGAATATTGCTCCAAATGTTTGATAATCAGCTCTTGAATGCTCTTGAATACTTGAATACTTGAATTGCTAGAATGTTTGAATGCTTAGATCTTCTTATGACTCCTTGTTAGGAGACAATATGTGAAATAACCTTGTATTTATACTTGTTTATGCAAAATTTCTTGAAATTACAACACCATAAGCTGACATCAGATCTAGGAGAATAAAGTCCCACCAAGAATTGAATTCAAAATAGGTCCAAGCTAAAGCAGGACTCATATGCCACTTGTGGCGTATGAGTCCTAGTAGCCTAATCTTGGGGCACAAATTTCAAGAAATGCTAAGTTCTATGCCAAATTCAGGATCATTGCCCCAAAACTTAGGTGGGATCCATATGCCCAAGGTGGCATATGAGTCCTAGATCACTAAATTTGGGACACACAACCCAAAAACATGAATTATGATTGATCATTAAATAAGTGTTAGGATTATCCTCAGAAAGATGCATTAAATAAGGCTTGTGGATGCAAAATAGGACCAAATAAGGCATAAAGAAGCTCAATTTTAGTAGGGAGAGCCCAAACAAGTGTGAAAATGTAAAGGGATACATTTTTCTACACTACACAATCAAAATGTGACTCTTCCTTGAGGGCCATCTAGGCGGAACACCACCCAAAGATGAAAATACACTCCCCTAGGGGAGCCAATTGAATCTATCTTAAGAGAATTGGTCTAATCTAACCTTATCAAACTACTTGAACTAAGGTAGTACAAAGAACACACCTCATGGTACAAAGAGAATGAATGTTGTAAACACCATAGGGTCAAAGGCCATAAGCTTCTTGATTGTATGAAAATGAAAAATATCATTTAGGATCTCATTGACCAAGGTGACATCACCATTTAAGATCGTCCCAATTCATAAAATTATGCCAATCATGCCTCTACCTCATATGACTTTGTTGTGGCTCATATAGAAGAAACCAATACCCATGTCGCCATCATATCCATTAAAGGAAAAACTCTTGAATGTGTAATCACCACACAAGAATCCCAATTAACATCCCATCTTTCATCTAACTATAGCCTTTTGGATTATCTAGAAAAACACCCGCACTGTAAATCTCTACCCTATAACTTCTTTGTACATCCTCCTCACCTAATGATAAATTAAGCATATGTCAAGATACTTTTTTGAAGCATGATCAAAATCATCCATCTATGTCCAACAATGACTCATCCCAAAATAATTACATTCATAGTCATAATATATCCACAACACCCATCCATAGACATGATTTATAACAATAACTAGTCTTTGCTCGGACATCCTTTTCATTTCTTTAACAATATTAATCATTTGCAGTCTATGTCTCTTTATTTGATAATAATTAGTTGAATATATTACATATGAAAATCATACATTCACACATAATATAACATAAACTTTTCGTGAAATCATATAACTACAATTCAATTTTACTATAATTAAAATTTATATATTTTTGTAAAATAAACTAAAATTATATATTGATGAAATCTAGAAACTTTGAAAACTTTGACCCTTAGATAAAGAAATGAGTAGAGTTGCCTCTAGTATGCCCATGATAGGTTGGGGATCATCACCATCACCACCAAATATAGGAAAACAACAATTTATATCTACAATCCTCTTTTTATACAGTCAAAAGGTTCTTAAATAGATCAACGATTTGAAGCAGACTCTGGATCCAAGGGTTAAGAGATGTCACTAGCAATGGAAGTCACAATAATATGCACTTTTAACTAAATGAACTTCATGTAATAAATGGCAGACTTCAAATTGATCGGTCCTCTACATTGAATTCACACTGTCATATTGTCTTTGGAATCTAGAAGCGACTGACTAACCTAATTGGATTTGACATGGCATGTGTAATGATGCTACGTACTTGTGACTTTAAAGACTTATGAGCACTTGTAGTTAGGTTTAATGGTGATATGCTGACTTTGTATACGAACACAAGACTCTGACTGTATTCTCACCAAGCAATTGAAATCCAATGACATGATCTCGTTTGACTGTATTCTCTTCCTGGTAAACTAAACTTTGGTAAAATCTCAAGTCTAGAAATGTTACAGTTATTCAAACCTAAAGCTGTGTAAGCAAGTAAAAAGTAGTTGACTGATCATTTGGGGTATAGATTCTGGATAATACTTTCTTGTGGGCTTCAAAATGGACATTATCCTTGGATTTATAATGGTTTGTCAGCTCAAGTGAATAAGGTCACTTCCGTCGAAAGATGGATTTTTGTTGGGAATCTCAGATGTGAGAGCATGAGTGAATTACAGTTGAAGTGGGTCCTTTGGAATCTATGAAAACGTGCACGTTTCTTGATCATACTACGAGCTTTAAATCTAATAGTTTAGAGAGGAGGACTAAGATCTAATGGCAGACATTTCGTAAAGGTGTTCAATGTTTAACAGTGTTCAATTTAGCTCTAGAGAAAATACATGGCTTCGACTAGGAATTATGCATGGACATGAACTTATAGACTTCTCAGCCTCCAATTAAAGTTAATCCTATTTTAGTTAGTAAATCAATTCTATAAGTTATAATAGATTAGAAATCTTGAATTGAGTAAGAAATTAAATTTGGGTTAAGTGAAAGCTTAGTATTCAAATAGTTTTTGTGGTTTGTGGGAATCTAATTATACATTTCAACAAGTTGAGATCTTAGAATGCAAATGTAGTGTACAACTGTGGTTTACATATATATCATGGAATTTTAAGGATTAGAGAGAAGTGTACACAGATTACAAATGTGCAATGAATGTCCAAGTTTCTGACTTTTCCTAACAAGGCGGGATTTTGGAGGCTGCAAACATTTTGACAACACTTGCAAGAATGCAAAGAAAATGTACAAGTCTAAAATAATGAAGGCCTTAGAGTTGTAGGGATTAGTTGTAGACTTGCAAAATGTGCAATGGACCTTGATATGAATCATAACCCTTCGATAGGGCCCACTAAAAGAATTTAAATATCGATTACCAATAATGAACCAAATGAGAAACTAGAGTAATAGTGCAAACAAGAAAATGTGACCATCGGACATGACCCATTGAACCAAATGAAAATAAAACAAATAAAAAAGAAGGGGTTCTCAATTTTCCATAGAGAAAATAATGAGTGTTATGCTAGCAAAAACAAATCATGACTCTATTAGTGAATGCTCTAGAGTATTCTAAAATAATGAACACATTCATAGACCTAGAATCCCTATTAAACAACATATGCACAGGTATCCATGAAAATACCAAAAATAATCATCACAAGGAAAATTTTGACATTTTACTTAACATAGCGTGCACTTGGAATTCATTCCCTATTAGGATTTTACAAGGATAAATTAGGACAACTTGGACATTGAGCTATTATTTAACTTTACTTTTAGGTGAATGGGAATCTATTAGAATATTCAAATATTCAAGAACACATGTTCAAAAATTCCTTAGGCATTCATTGCTCCACTACAAGCCAAGGGCTTATAATCCCAAAAGAGATACCATTAGTCCCATACTTCGCATAACTCCACTAGTATTTGCACATTTATTGTCTTGGTATAGATACCCCATCACCTAGATATCAAGTTTTATCATTTTTCTATTTTTTTTCTATTTTTTTATTATTCTCTTTTTATTCAACATCAAGGAATAAACCTCAATTCTTGGCTAGGGATCATGGTGGTAATAAAGAAAAAAATCAATATGTAATTTCTCACATGATATCCTTGTAAGGAATCAAGGTATGTGGAAAAAAATTCCTACACCAATTTTAAAGGGGTGATGTAAAAAAACCTTAAATATAATCCAAACTTATAATAAAAACTAGAGAAACACAATCTTAAACAGATAAATAAATTGTACCATGATACAATGATTGTTGCATAGACAATTGTCGTTGCATGAAAAGATTGACCTATTAATGCCCGATACAACCATCAGAGTTGATGATTCCATAGGAGGTAGTTAAGCCATGTCACAAACCCAAGTGTTACATTGCACAACACAAGGAGACCAAGGGTGCACACCTTGCAACAATCCCCCCAGTGTAAGTGAGGGATTTGAACCCATGATCCAGGCTCTAATACCAATTGTTGCACAAACAGTTATCGTTGTACCAAAAGATCAACCTATTAATGCCTGATACAACCACTAGAGTTAATGAATCCATGAAAGGCAGTTAAGCTATGTCACAAACCTGGGCATTACACTGTATAACACAAGGAGACCAAGGGTGCACACCTTGCAACAATGATTTATGTGGGGAAAACCCTTTTAGAAAAAAAATCTACAATCTAAAAGTTGCATGATATATTACCGAATCTAAAGAGGATTACAATACACTTGCGATGCAATTATTTGCAAGATTAATAACTAGAAATAAACTTGGAAAAAAACTGGCAACATTCCAACAACACTTGTGTACCTACAAATTCACTTATAAAACCACTTCCTCAAGTATTAATTTATAGATCGATGAACAAGCCAAGAAACTATAAATATTTTTCAAAACCATGTTATAAAACTCCCCAAAGTTGTCACCCAACACCCAAATTTGGCATAATTTCTAACCCCACCCATGAAGATTCCTTCTCACTTACTAAAAATAGTAAGTCAATTTGACCCACTCAACATGGGTGCCTAACTTGGTATAATATTTTATCTCAAAATACAAACCATATGATAAAATAATAAAGCATATCATAGCTAGTCACAATTCCAAAAGTAGCTCCCCCATTTTTAGCTCTTATGTGTCATAAGATATCACCATAACTTCTGGTGCAATCACAAATGGAGGGTTCAGAAAGAACAATCCAAACCATGCAGCTTAGATTCAACACAATGAAAATAACACTAGAAAGTATTCTACAAATATGAATCTTTATTGAATTAACAATCTTACATCCAACACATGCCTCATGGGTGAATAACCAAAGCTCATAGGCCTGTTGCAAGGGCATTCAACATTAAAATTAGCCAAATGCCTTATTATAGTCCCTCGATGAGGTGATGCAAAAAATCTAACTATCTAACTATCACTATCTGAATGATTTCCTTCAAAATGATTACAAATGATCTTGAATATGATTCTCTTGCTCCAACAAAGGTCTACATTGGCCACAAGGGTTTACAGAACCCGATAAATGGTCAATGTGAAGGTCAGCCTCAAAACATAAGAAGATAATCCTTTGCAAAATGAAATAGATTTTGAATCTCCAAGATAGATCCTATTGGACCCAAAATGCTTGTGTGATGTCCCATTAAGCTCTGCATGTTTTGGAATAGGTCCACACTAAGAAATCTAGACCAAGTTGGCCCCAAATGTGCTGACTATGAATTATAGTGAAATTACGAGAGCAATAACTTTTGGTAGACACTTGTAAATGATCTAAAATCTAGATTTGTAGTAAACAATCTCATGTAGATGTTATATCCTGCTCCACAAGTTGAGAAAAAAATAATGTGATGAAATGCGAAATAAAATGTTGAAAGTGCTATAGACTGAAATGCAGGAAAATAAATGTTTTTAGTTGATACAAGATTGCTTTACAATTAGGGATGCTCCTATATCAAACACCTGGGGTTGGAATAAAAGCAAGTCCCTCACTTTCCAAGGGCTAGAGGAAAACCAAAATGGTCCACATCAACCTAAGAAATCCATGATGAATCCTCCACTAGTTTTCCTTTCCACTTCTCCAAATATTCAAGTTGTACTTGTTCCTAGTGCTCCTTTTGGTTCTAGTATCCAAAATTTTCTCAATCTCCTCCAGTTCTTCATGTGGTATCTACTCCTCTAATCCAACTTCTTTTTCACTTCCACTTTACTATCCCTCATGGAACTCATATATGTTTGCAACATTGAAAATAGGTGATATACCCAATGTCTCTGGTAACTCCACTTCATATGCAATTATGGAATCAAACTTCCTTAGAATCTTACATGGTCCAAACTTCCTCATTTTTAGCTTATTATATGATCCAACAAGAAATCTCTCCTTCCTTAGATATACCATCACTTCATTTCCAATAGAAAATTCCTTATGTCTCCTTTTCTCATTTTCCTTCTACTTATACTTACTATTCATGTCCTCCAAATGCTTTTGGTCCTATTTATACAATGTACCCATGAAATATGTGAACTCTTCTACTTTCACACTCCTCTTATTCTCCATAATAATACCTCTTAGCTCTGCAACTCCTTTGGGATGTACTCTTGTGAAAATATCAAATGGTGTATTCCCTATACTTTGTTCACTAAATTATTGTATGCAAATTTTGATTGTGTACCTAGAACTATATCCCAAATTCCTACCTTATTTATAACCAAAGTTTTGCTTACTACCTTTGTTTTTCCATCATTCTGTGGGTGATATGCTGAACTGAATTTCATATTTTTCTTCGGGTGAAGCCATAACAGTGGTTTACAATTGAAGTGAGGAAGGAAAACTCACAAAAAATGAATGCATGGCAAAAAAAATTATTTTAGGGGTTCGTACGAACCTATTGGTTCAACCGAACCCATTAGGGGTTCGCTAGAACCTAAGTTCAGGCAAACCCTCTTAATACTTTCCCGCCAAAAAAGCCATCAAAACTCCTTATAGAAGAGGGGTTCAAATGAACCCTGGTTCGAGCGAAACCCTAGGGGTTCATTCGAACCCCCTTTATTCCTCATCCCCCCTGAGACACAAAAAAACCCTGAATTTTGGCACTTCAGAGCTCAGGTTGAGGATGAAAATGGAGGAATCTTCACAAATACAACTGGAATCAGGTAGTCCTCAAAACAAGCTATCCAATGAATATAATTTTAATATGTTTTGGTTTTATTATGTATTTTTTTTTTTAGTTTTATTAAAGATAGGATTTTCATTGAAAATGAAGGTCTCTGTTCTGCATATGTGGAAAAATAGCAGATTATTAAAACAAAAATTTGAAAAATATGAGTGCATCAGATATTAAAGTCCTTTATCCAAAAAAAAAAGAATTGAATTTCAATATATACAAAAAAAGTTATGCGTTATACGGTCACACTATGTTTGAATTGTAATTGGTTTGACTTTGAAACTTGATTAAAGAAAAAATATTCAATAAAAAACTATCTAACCAAGTGGAAGCACTAGATATCAGATTACAAAACTAAATTTGAAAGAATTAGAATTTTATCCTTCATGGAAGAAAAATTATGTGTTATACGGTGTGTGTCACTTTTTAAAAATGTTGTTTTTTGTAAAAAACCATTTTTAATGGGAGATGAAAAAGAAGTGCAATCTGATTCCAAAATTTTGAAAAAATATTTTAGACCAGAAAACAAAATGTGATGAGACTCTAGTTTGCATCATCTTCAAATTCTTCACGGTTTAGCCATTATAGGTGCCCAAATGTAAATATTTAGTTTTAAAAAATAATTTCAGTATCCAATTTGGCCCAAAATTGTAAACCACTATTGTGAGATCATCCCTCCATCTTCTTCCACAATGTTCTCCAAAATCATCCAATGAATTTAGTATCCCTATCTGAAACTACTCTTAGGAAATCCATGCAATCTTATAATCTCCTTGAAAAATAGGTCAGCAACATGCACAATAGGGTATTGCCATAATAATGGGTTACACTGTCTAGGAAATCCTAATTTTTGCTAAAATCGCATATTTTTAGAAAATATAATAATTTAAGCCTTGAAAGGTTCCATTTAAAAGATTTTAATTGAAGATAGTTTGATCAAACCCCCTTGGATAGAACCCCACTTTGGAGTCTTCTCTACACCTATCAAAATGCTAATAAGAAACCACTTTTGATTCACCTTTTGGGGGATCAAATGAATTCATTTAACATATATGTTTTATAAGTATGTAGTCCTTATTATAAGCTTCCCAAAATGTATAATTTTAAATATTTAATTTAATTATGATATTTATTTTTTATTTGTTGTGAATGTAGGTTTTCACCAAAAATCAAGCTCTCTATTCTACACATGTGGAGAAATAGTAGATTACCAATTTTTTTTTTTGAAAAATATCAATGCTCTTGGTATTGATGTTCTTGATCCAACAAAAAAAAATGATACATACAAAAAGAATTATTTTTTATCCAATAAACCTATGTCTAAATCGTAATTGTTTTGACTTCAAAACTTAATTAAGAAAAAATATTCAATAAAACACTATGAGACCAAATGAAGGAGCTAGCTATCATAGTTACAAATCTAAATTAAAAAAAATAAAAAAAATTATCCTTCATAGAAAAAAGCTATGTGTTATACAGTAAACATCACTCTTTAAAAATGTTGTTTAATGTTAAAAACTAGTTATTGAAGGAGATGGAGAAAGAAATGCAATTTGATTCCATTTTTTTCTTAAACATTTAGAATCTATAGACAAAATGTCACAAATCACTAGTTTGTATCATCTTCAAATTCCTCATGGTTTAGCAGCTATAATTGTCCAACAATGAAGATTTAGTTAAAAAAGTTCAGTTCAATGTGGCAATAAGTGTAACCACCTTCTCTCTTGCCTCCACCCCCCTATTGGCCTAGGCATTTTGCAGTAAAGAGATTTTTATAAAATTGATGGAATCTTTCTTTAATGGTGTCTTGGTCCTTGGTCATAATCCCTTCTTCCCAAATACAACCAATGGCCTCCTTGGCCTCTTTTGACTTGAGGCATCTGATGAAAATTTTTGAGCTTTTATCCCATTGGGAAAGCAAGTTCATTTTTCTCTCCATTTTAGGCCTTGGTCCATGTAATTTTGGATCTTTCTTAGCTACCATTTATAGTAAATCAATTCCCTATTGGCTTCTAAATCCTCTGAGGCATTTTGCAACCTACTCTTAGTTTGGAGTAGTGCATTCTGGAGTTGGTTCTCAACCCTCTTGTTTTCTCTAGCCCTATGCTCACCAACCATTTGGAAGATTTTTTGCCAGCTTTCAATATTTAAGTTCCATCTTTCAATGGGGCTTGAATTTGCATAAAGGCTTTTGTTGATTTCCTTGAACCTAAGACATCACTACTATTGTCCTCAATCTTTAGCAAGATTGAGTTAAGTATGAATTTAGATTCCTTTTTCTGAGGCCTTTCATCCTCATTGTTGATGCATATTTGGACCATGATGGGGTGATGGTCAAACAATGTCTAGGGTCTAACCTTAAGTCCACTACCAGCCCCTTCCACATGGTCAAAATGAAACTTGTCTTTTCAAGCATAAAATTTATTATCGAGTTTGCAATATATTCTCTTATTTCCTTATTGTGCATTGCATCAGGTAAACTATATTTCTTTATTTTCATTTTTTGCACCTTCAAGGGGGTCCAAAAATTTGAGGTCATTTTTCATCTTGTACTAGAAATACCTTTCATTTCCTTTCCATCCCATATCTATCCCACTTGTTTTATCATCAAAACTTTCTATCATACATTAAAGTCTCATCCTACTATCCATGGAATCTTAGGCAGTTCGCTAAGCTAGTCCCATAGGTCACATCTTGCTATGTACTCATTTGGAGCATAAATGGCACATAATCCAAACTTCAAGCCTTGTTTTTCTATGTGTATCCAGACAACCTTATTGCACAGGGAAGATCCATGTTCATTTACCCATTGAATCTACTTATTAGCAATTAGGAGGGAAATTCCACCTTTTCCTTTCTCATGATTGGATTCAATGTAAAATTTTGAGTCCCTTCAAATAAATCTGAGGTTCAATTGCTATGTGAACCCTATAGCTTTAACTTCCTATAGCACTACAAAGTATTTATGTTTTTCCTACATTAGAAGCCTTCTTACATGATACTTTCTATTCAGGGACTCTAGCCCCCTGATATTCCAAGAAATGCAGTTAAGAGTCATCTGCCTCCATATCTTGGGTTTCATCATCTCTACTCCTAAACCCTTCAAAACATTTAGGTAGTTCTAGTCTTTTAGCATTTCCCCTCAGATAAGGGATGCTCTCTTCTTTTATTTTTTTTCCTTCTCCCCTTTATTTTTTGTCCCAACATCATACTTAGGAAGTGATTTCTCATGGGATTCTAGGTCCCTATGTTGGCCTCTTGTTTGGCTACATTTCCCTTACCATCTTCAAGGTTCCAAGACCTTTACTAAGAATCTATTTTAGTTGTTCTAGATCAGCTTCCTCAAGGGTACAATGTATAGGCTAACATCATCCCCTTGAGATCTATGATTGGTGGTTGAGGAAGTTTCTTTGTTACTATATTCAATATTTAGATTACAACTTACATTGAGAGAAATAAGTTCATTGTTCTCACCTTTACTATTAGAGTAATTATTTTTGTTACCATTTTTCAAATAATTTTGGAGATCTTTATTTTTGTTTACTATCCAATTAAGGGGATGGTTTGAGCTAGAGGGGGTAGTACACTCCTTTGAAACACTTTCCACCTCACATTTAGTCTTCTATAGGGTTCCAATTCTATTCTTAACTTTTTTATTATCTTCAATACCCTTCTTGATTCTATCCATGACAAGTTGTTGGGAAGTATTCTTAAGTCCAAGGTTAGTGGGGTTGAGTTCTTTGGGAGTGCCCAAACCTTTTTCTTGGGTTAAAGTCTTAGTTGAGACAAAATTAACAACAATTTTTGGGATTGAATCTGGCAAGGGTTCTATGGGAGCCTCCTTCTCAACAAGGCCATAGAAGAGATTTCCTTTTCCAAGCACAAGGGATTCTTCTTCAGGGGATAGGTCGAGGCTTGAATTATCAAGACCTCTGTCACCCATAGGCAGGATAATCTCCTCCCCAAAACAATCCCATTTTCAACAAGGGCATCACATTGGCCTCACCAAGGGGTTTGTCAACAATTGCATTTGCAACAAGGGCATCACCTCCCCTTCGAATGTTGTTATTGACACCCGTCATAGGGAGACACGAATAATTAGTGTTAGTGGTTCCTCCTTTTCCACTATTAGTCTTTTTTCCTTGCCCACGTCTTCGTAGGATGGGGCAGTTTTTCCTTATGTGGCCCTCCTTTTTGTAGAGGAAACAAGCATTGAGTCCCCCAAACAGTTTGATTTAAAGGCCATGATGGTAGTTTTGGTCTCCACCTCAACTTCCTCTAGGATATCTACTCTTGGTGAAATGGAAACTAGGACTCTTGCATCCATGTGCGGGAGGGGGTTTCTATTTTCTTCAATTTTTAGCACCCTCCCAAACTGGTTGACAAGCTGAGGAATAAATGAACACAGAAGGAGAGGGAGGTTTTTTAAGGTGATCCATTATGGGTATGCTAGGGCTGCCACTTCATCATACATCAAGTTCATGGACCATGGGATAGCCCTAAAACCCACACTACCCATAGACTAGAATTCCTTTGAAACAATATTAATTTGCATTTCTTTCATTATGAACAACATTAAAAACAATCCTTTCTAGATCATTCTACAAAATGTTTGCTAAATGCCAATTTTTCTATTCCATAAATTGCATATCCATTGATCAAATAATTTGCTCAACGAGACTCTATTTATATCAAGAGCAGAAAAGAAAATGGCAATATTTATATATTTACACTCTTCACTATTCATTGCTACAACCATACCATAATTAGGCATTAGAAGAGCTTTTTTAAGGCATTTGGAGAGCTTCTTACCTTCTCCATAAGGTTGCACCACTTCATAGATTTCTCCATCTTCCACATTAATGAAGTCCACTTCTTTCGAAATCACCATCTTGATATCACCTTCAACAATGTCTTTAAAGGAACATGGCTTGTCGCTCACATCCTCCATCGTGGGTTTTTTAACATTTACATCTTCAACTCCTAGGGGTTCTTCCCCATGATTACCTAGATCTCCCATTATGGTTGGTGTACATTCACTACACTCCACACCCTCAATGGAAAATTTGTGGGATGGCACAAAATGATGCCCTATCCCTCAGTATTCATGGGAGAGCTAGGGTTGAAGAGAGAATGGAAACGATGCATAATGAATAACATACAATACAATAACACACTTAAGAATTAAACCAAGGCAAAAGGAGGACACCATATGGCAAAGATCAAACCCTTCAATGGCATGCGACCATCGCAAGGAGCCTGGGGATGTGTGCCTTCCTTGCAATTGCAGAGCCTCCTTCATCCCTCTTTTCCTTCTTGTATCATTATTATGATTTTTGTAGATTTTTTTGAAAAAATTAAAACCCATTATAAATGAGATAGAGTAGATACCAAATACATATTTTTTTATTTTTTTTACAATTAGTTTATTTTTTCTATTCTTCAAATTTTTTCTATGAAACTGGTCCATAGACTTGAAATATCAGGGTTTTTAGTATTTTAATTTTTTATTAAAATAAACATTTGAAAAAAGAATTATACGAAAGCTTACTTCAGATAATTCTTTTCAATTTGAAAAAAAATAAAAAAATGATAAGTTTAGGCCATCTTATGCATGACGTACATGATGATTTTTCAAAACAACAAATATGGCTAATAAAATTTAATTAACAAAAAAAATATTCAATAAAAAATTACAAAAATAGCCCCTACGGGTTAGTGAAGTTGGTCTAAGTCTTGGGTTTACTCCCCGAGGTCTTGGGTTCGACTCCCTGTCCCATGACTTACCTTGCCACACACAATTGGGGTGTGTGTTGGTTACTGCGTGGCCCTAGGGGACTAGTCTTGCCTCCAAGCTCACCCCATAAAGGGAACCCACTGGGCTAGAGTCACTGAGGATACCCCTATGGATAAAATTGTGCTTCACTAAATTACAAAGCTTTTTCCAAAAAGATTTTTAAAAATATGATTATTTAGGTCAAAATATGGATGATGCACATGTGCATGGTATGGTAAAAAAAAAGTGACTTTTAAATAGTGGCTTTTAGAAACGCCTATTGAAAATCAATTTCTATCATCTAGGTATTAAAATAAATTACATATTTGGAAACTAGTCTCCAAGTACACTACATTTTATGAGCAATGGAATTTTTTAAGATTCCATCTCTAAGTCCTTCAAATTTTAAGGCAAATGTGACAAATTCTGAAAATCAAGGAAAACACTTCCACTTTTTGGCCAAAAAGTGGACTCAACTTCTTGCACACACCCAAAATAAAGAACATAATTAAATAATTTTAGTGAAACAAAAAATACTTAATTATTAATCACTATGGATCCCTATAGTGAGTAAAACTAATAAAAAATCTCAAGTTAGAAAATAACAAAAATGATTTCCCCATCAAATATTATTAAAAATTTATAAAAATTATAAAATAAATGCTAAGAACTCAAAAGATTGAGGAATGAGATTTTAGTGATCATGATAAATGCAAAGAGAAACAAAGTGAGTCAAAGGTGAACCTCCTACAAATAAAAATCCGTACAATTAAGGTGATAACTCAAAGAAAAGGTCATAGTAAACCCTCCATAAAATAATTCAAGAATGTTTTGCTCTAGTGAATGTAAATATTGTAGATAGTGTAATTGCTCTTGTCCCCTCAATAAATAAACCCCCTTCTCACCCTTTCTAGATTCCCTCGTAGATGAGATCACCTTAGCTAAGGTTCTTCATGTAAATGCATCACTTGATTCCCAAACCCTTAAGGTTCACATATTATCCATGATGATATTTTGAATGTGTTCTCTATAAAATACAGATCTCATAGTTATTATCTTGTTGCAAACCCTCATCCTTCTATCATTCACTCTTATAATAAATTTCTAGAACCCATTATCTCTTAGGATATTTCCCCTAAATGTCTCCATTCTTATTATTAAAAGGAATTCTTGTCCCTTGTATTTAATTTATAGAGTAATTATGTCATATTCAATTATAATTAGAGCAATATTATAAATAGTAGTCACTTCAATCTCCCAAGCATACAAATCATAACAAAAAAGTATCTTCATTAAGAGTTCTTTGACACAACTCTATTGATGTTTAGTGCCAAACATAGTAAGGTCCATGGGATAAATGCAAATAGAAGGTTGGTATATATAGTTATTTCCATCCACATCTTACATGAAAGAATAATCAAGTTGCATCAAGAGACCAACATATTGTTATAATTTGAATTAGAAGAGACACATACAATACTTAAGATAGCCACTATGAAGATAACCTAGTTATCTAAGAAAATTGAGTAGGAAAACTTAATAACCAACCTTAAAGAACAAATGATTGACTATCTCTAATAAAGCCACCTGATCCTTGCAAATAAAATAGATGATCAATGTATATTAGGCAGCCTTGCAAGATTTGAGAGAGAAAATGAATATCCATTCACAATTTTAATATGCTGAAGAGAAATTTAAAAGTATAGAGAACATAGTCACCACATTGTACATTATGAGTGACCTCTATAAAGTCACCTAATATAAAAAGTATCAATGATTTAATAATGTCCCTCTTTGAGCATCACCTGATAGAATATTTTGAAAATAGGATTGAAGAATATCTAGAACTCCTCTTCCCTTTTGCAAAACAACATCCCACTTGCAAAAATGAAACAAAATAAATACTCAACCCATTTTGAAAATATTTCCAACAAGATTTGGTCAATGTTTGGATCATTGATCACTTCATGGTGGCTAAATCAGTCACCCAAGTGCTCTCCTACACTAATCATGTTGATGCTAGTCTAAAATTTCTAAAAGTAATCTAGGAGATTTTAAAACATGTATCTCATCTTGTACCAAATTTTTAGTGAAAAAAATTCTTCCCTCCCCTTTGGATCATGCTCACAATTCTTTCTACACCACATACACCTTCTAAGAGGTCTTGGGTAAGGAAGCGAAACAAATCACTACCTTGCAAGACATCCTCAAAAATTCCATTGTCGATGATCTTGTAAAAAAATTAGCCCCTAGTTTGCTTTGGAAATAAAGATTGAGGTGACATTGCTCAATTTGAAAAGCTTATCATTCTTTGAGTCAGACCACCTAACTTGTGAGTTAGATTTCTTCAAGAAGTTATCACTTCCCTTAATGACATGCAAGAAAATTTGACAAAATCAATTAAGTCCTTAACGTATTAACCATTTTCCCCCCTTTATTCTTTGATTATTTATTCGTTGTTTAGTTCTATTTTCAATAAATATTTTTCTTTCCAAAAACATTTCTTCAATTGATGGCACTAATTTGGTAATGCATGGTTTAACACGCACCAACTTAGCTAAAATGTGAATGTATCCTACCTCTTCTAAAAGTAAATTATATATTTGTAAAGTCTATACCACTAGATCATGACCATTCAAGCTAACTCAAAGGATGATCAAATACTATTAAAATTGAAGAAATCATGGTGTGTTGAAGAGAAATTAAATTAGATACATTAATATAACTAACTTATATTTAAATTAGATACATTAATATAACTAACTTATATTCAATTGTGCTATATGCATATTTAACTTTAAACTAATAAAACAATAGATGGGTATAAACTTATAAAAGATAAACAATAGAGATGAGGGAGTGAACTTTTTATATAGTGATGTAAAATCCAAGTTCTACTGAGGAGAGAAAGTCCTTAAGAAACCACTCTTAATTGATAATTTTTACACACAATAATGGCTACAAGATGATGTGAAAGTCTAAGAAAAAATCAATCATGAAAAAACATACAACAAACTATCATACGCATGAGCAAATGTAAAAACAATCCTTCACAATTTTAAAATTCATTAATTTCTTTTATTAACACATGGTGGAATCTATCTTACTCACTTTGAATTATTAAAAAATACATCAACAACAATATTACCCACTATTTAGAGAGTAACTAAAATAATGATAACTAATAATAGTCTAGAGAAATCTTTAAAAAGGGGTTACAAACCCTTTATAATTTTAGAGTTGATCTTTTATAGAATTTCAATTCAAAGTAGTGAATTTTGAACTTGCCAACTTTCATATAATTATTAAAGAAATTTTAATCTAATGGATCAAAATTAGTCTCGAATAATATCAAGATTGAGTAAAGATTGAGCTTAATTTTATTAGCAAGGATTCAATAAGTCATTTGTCCTCATGTAATAGTTATGTGGGCAAGTTCCTAGGCAAACTCTTTCATATTTCATGTGACACATTAACATAAACCTATGTTTCCATGGTTCAAATTGTATTTCTTCATCGGAGGACACATTTCCCTAAATTATTTTTACTAATAACTTTTTATGATCAAATCTCCAAGAAATATAGTTCTAATGATCCTCATGAATTCATATTCAAATAACCTTTCATAAATTGTTCCATAGAGAACCCTGCTTCTAATTGACACACATCCATAGACATGATTTATTTCTATTTCAACTTTAAACAATAACTAGTCTTTGCTCCATTATTTCCATTTCTTTAACAATACTAATCATTAATAGTCCCTACATCTCTTATTTTGATGATTGTTAGATGAATATGTTATATATGAAAATCATGCAATCAAATATTATATAACATAAAACTTTTCATAAAATCATATAATTAAAATACAATTTTACTATAATTAAAATTCATAATTTTTTAATTTAAACTATAATTATACATTACTTCCATTATGTCAAAAAATCTAGAAACTTTAAAAAAATTGAATCTTAGATAAAGAAATGAGTAGAGTTGCCTCTAGCATGCACATGATAGGTTGGATATCTTCACCACCAAATAAAAAAAAAACATCAATTTATATCTAGAATCCTAGTTTTACACATAGTCAAAAGGTTATTAAGTAGATCAAGGGTTCAGAGAGAGTTTTTTTCTTAGACTACAAGATTTGGGCAGGTATCCATCCCCCTATAAACTACAGTGCACCTGGTAAACTTTTTTCTGGTGACCGGTGGCGCTGGCGTGACACACCCTCTAATACTATGGGTTTGGGGGGAGACTAGACCTCGTGACCTCTTGCCTACAATTGAATGCTTTAACCAATCAAACTAAAAGATCCATAATACTAAGAACTTTCAACCTAATGAACTTCATGGAATAAATGGCATACTTCAAATTGATCGGTCTCTCTACATTAAATTCACACTCATATTGTCTTTGGAATCTAGAAGCGACTAACTAACCTAATTGGATTTGACATGGCATGTGTAATGATGCTACGTACTTTTGACTGCAAAGACTTATGAGCACTTGTAGTTGGGTTTAATGGTGATATGTTGCCTTTGTCTACGAACAGAAGACTCTGACTGTATTCTCACTCACCGAGCAATTGAACTCCAATGATCTCGTTTGGCCATTCCACAGACTGACTCTTCGTGGTAAACTAAACTTTGGTTAAATCTCAAGTCTAGAAATGTTGCAGTTACTCAAGTCTAAAGCTGAGTAAGCAAGTAAAAAGTTGTTGACTGTTCATTTGGGTATAATACTTTCTTGTGGACGTGAATAGACATTATTCTTGGATTTATAATGGTTGGTCAGCTCAAGCGAATAAGGTCTCTTCCGTCTAAAGATGGATTTTGTTGGGAATCTCAAATGTGAGAGAATGAGTGAATTACAGTTTACGTGGGTCCTTTGGAATCTATGAAAACGTGCACGTTTCTTGATCATACTACGAGCTTTAAATCTAATAGTTTAGAGAAGAGGACTAAGATCTAATGGCAGACATTTCGTAAAGAAAAGTATTCAATGTTTAACAGCATTCAATAGAGACAATACATGGCTTCGACTAGGAATTATGCATGGACATGAACTTATAGGCTCCTCAGCCTCCAAAAAGGTTAATCCTATTTTAGTTAGTAAATCAATTCTCTGAGTTATAATAGATTAGAAATTGAAACATAGAGAAAAGGGAGAAGGCAATGAAGTCTAACCCCCTTTTGTCTAGGTAGGGTTTCATTCAAAAGATGCGATCCAAGAACCTTGAAATAACCATCAACTCAAGAGGTGGATTAAGTTAAGATTGAGGGATCATGCAATCTTTCCTTTATGAAAGGACAAGGTGGTGAGCTAAATCACAACTTGTGGAGAGTGAATTCAAATAACATACAAACCCTAATTCTAGGTCTACCACTTGAAATGTATAAATCTAATACAAAACAGTATGAATATGTAACTTTTCTGGCAGAATGAGGAGATAAAATTGTGCACCTGGCCAAATCTGACTTTCCTAAATTACTGACAGGGACTTGTTCGCCACCAAAGGCGAATGGGTCTTGGTAGGCCTATTTGGGGGATTCTGAACCTTAAACAAATGCTTGAATACTGTAGAATCTATTTCCTTTCAAACCCTAACAAGGTCTCATTCGCCACTAAAGGCGAATGGGTCCTATTAGGTCCTTTTGGAAATCTCTAAATTTGGTCTTCAACTTCTAGGTCTACTCTTATCCTTGGTTTTCTTGGTTCCCATGCCTTGATATGGTTATGCAAATGAAAATGAAGCAAAGTAATCATCTCCTTCTCCATTGGCTGGAAGAATGCATGCTTAATGTTTTGATGCATGATATCAGCTCTCTCATCTACTCTCATGGTTGAATATTGAAATCTAGTATGGTGGACCTCCAAAGCTTCAATCATATTTCTTCCTCTTCCACAAAATGTTGGCCCAATCCACACGTTTTCCAGCCTAATTGACCTTGTTTTTGAAAGCTAAATTTTCTCCTGAGTCACCAGTGTTGCTCTATTTCCCTTTTCACACTCTTTCATTGCTATAGATTGTCTCTTGGATTTAATCATTTATACCACATGTGGTTGATGTGCTTTGAATCCTTGCATCTAAAGGAAATTTCCTCAACATAAATACTCTCTCAAGGTTAACAATCATACATTGACCTTCTTGCCCATCTTAAAGTTTGGACCACATCCATTACCTCCACATAAAACTTGACATCCTTGGTCTTCTTGGTTCCCACACCTTCATATGGTTATGCAAATGAAAATGAAGCAAAGTAGTCACCTCCTTCTTCACCAGCTGGAAGAATGAATGCTTAATGTTTTGATACATGATATCAAGTCTCTCTTTTGCTCTCATGGTTGAATATCGAAATCCAGTATGGTGGGCCTCCAGAGTTCCAGTCATCTTTCTTCCTCTTCCACCAAATGTTGGCCTGATCCACACATCTGCCAGCCTAACTGGATTTGTTTTTTGAAACTTGAAGTTTCTCCTGAGTCACCTATGTAGCTCTCTCTTCCTTTACAATCTCTTTCATTGCTACAAATTATCTTTGGTATTTAATCATCTGTACCACATGGTTGATGTGCTTTGAATCATCAGCAATAGTCTTCAAAATTGGCTACTAAACAAGTCCATTTTTCTTTCATAATACTTTATAACCATGGAGTTCATCCATTCCTTGATGCCATCGGGTGAATATTGAGGAATGGCGTCAATGCGGAGTACATCCCACTTGAACTCTTTGAAAGAAATAGCCATATCAAATTCCTTTTTCCCAAGTCCTACTCTCTCAAGGTTAACAATCTCAATCTCACTAATAGCAATTACTACTAAGAAAGGTAATTCCACCAACTCTACCAAACAGTTTACCATAAGAATAATAAAAGTAGAGGCTTTGAAAGGAACTCCATGAAAACCAAGCTCTCTAAATGGTACATATCAAATTCTAGTTCAAAATCTTTTAGATGAGGCTGCTCCCATAGCTCTCTTACTCGCTTGACAAAACCTTGAAACTTTGTATTCATTTTATTTTTCTTGTCCCTCTCTTGTTGTTCTTCGTCAATTTCATCAAGATCATACATTGACCTTTTTGACCCTCCTAAAGTTTGGACCACATCCATTACCTCCACATAAAACTAGACATCCTTGGTCTTCTTGGTTCCCATGCTTTGATATGCTTATGCAAATGAAAATGAAGCAAAGTAATCAGACTCCTTCTTTGTTGGTTGGAATAATGCATGCTTAATGTTTTAATCAATTATGGCTTAGAGGTTGAGTGATTTTATAAAACCTAGGGAATTGGGAGTTTTGTGACTTATTTGATGACTATCTAAGAGCTTCTAGGGTTAGAAGAAGTTTAAGGAGCATTTTGTTTGTAAAACAGGGCTAATTTTGTAGCCTTTTTGTAGGGCAGTTTGAAGGATCTCAAAGAAATTGCAAAGAAACCTTGTATGTTTGGCTTGGGAATGGTGTTGGTGGTTTTAGTAGATGCTATATTGATGATGAGATGGTCCTTGAAAGGGATTCTTTAAAATTTAAGCCCAATTGTTGAGTTTCAAAGCCTTTTTGTTGGTAGTTGTTCCAAGATGGCCAAATGAAATAACAAAGGTTGTTGATTTACTAAAATTTGATTTGTTTGAGTCTTCTCCACCTTGACTCTGCATCACTAAAGTTTCTCCCAAGTCACCAGTGTATCTCTCTCTGCCTTTTTAGACTCTTTCATTGCTATAGATCGTCTATAGGATTTAATCATTTGTACCACATGGTTGATGTGCTTTGAATCCTTGCATCTAAAGGAAATTTCATCAACATAGATACTACTACTCTCTAAAGGTTAACAATCTCAATCTCACTAATAGTACATTTACAACCATATTCAATGATTTTCCTTCAAAAGGCTAAAAATTCAAATATTGACTTAAATAGCCTTCAAGAGGCTTTAAATAACCTTTACAAATGATTCTACATCTTTCCAATCATTCCTAACCGTTCTTTTTATAACTAACATGACTTATTACATTATAAATCAATTGTGGATGTGTTATGACCTTATTCAATTGACAAAACTCATAAGACAAAACTAACTTAAAAGATTTATGTGAACCAAATTTTCTCAATAACCTTGGTGCCCCTACACCAAATTTCATTATTTTAGTAAATGTCATTACAAGTAAATCTCATTACAATTCCTTAGGTACTCTATTCTCACAGATATTTTACAATGTCACTCATACATTTGAGATTCTCTTATAATGTCTACATCATAGGTTCTCATTTAGAGGTTAACTTCAAATGAGAAACTTGAGATTCCCTCACAAAGCCACTCTTTTATAATGGCTTGAAATCAAAATTGAGATTTGTCAAGATCATCAAAATAGGGATTTTGCATTGCTTTTTTGGCTAAGATTCTCTTCAATGGCTCCAAAATCAGCATTTTCTGCAAGGAGAGACCAATCAATTTTTACTAGTTTAGTTACAGATAGGAAAACTAAAAGAATAAAAAGAAACAACTCATGTCCAAAATGGAAATGAAATGAAAATAGATGGAAGGAACTTACAAATAGGCATGGAAGTCTCTCAACTTAGTCACTCCTACTCATACATCTTCACTATGAGTTCCAAGATACCTATTGCACACAACACCTCTCATGAATCTAGAATATCTTGAAATTTGAGATGCTCCTATAATGTCTACGTCATAGGTGCTCACGATAAGGTTAACTTCAAATGAATAACTTGAAATTCCCTCACCAAGCTTTACACACACTTTTGTAATGGTTGAATATCATAATTGAGATTTGGCTTTATAATCAAAATAGAGATGTTGCATTGCTTTTATGCCTAAGATTCTCTTGGATGGCTCATAAATCTGCATTTTCTGCAAGGGGACACCATTCAATGTTTACTGGGTTACTTATAGATACACAAAGTAAAATAAGACATGATAGCATTGGCATCAAACAAATTAACATGGATACAAGTATACATTAATAAGACCATTGTGCATATACTTACAAATTAATCCAATGAACCATCTAGATCTGCTCTACTTTTTATTGTGTCAAGTATTGCCTCATGGTCAGACTCATGGACCTTCCACAAGGTCTTGTTCAAATTTCTACCCCCATATTTGCACAAATGAACATTGGATGCCACAACAAGGTTTGAGTAATGAAAAATCTTATGATGCGTGTCAAAGTCCTCAAACAACCAATGTTTAACACTATTATGTGGGTACCTTCTAAGCCACATTCAAGTAACAAAACTGAGCCTATAGGGTATTCAATGTTTTCTCCATCTATAACTGGGGCTTCCAATTTCTTTTTGGCCTCAACACAATGACACAAGTAATAGTCTGTTCTCTCTTCATTTTCTTCATCTGCAATAACTACATAAACATGCCCTGCATTGATATGTGCATAAAATCACTCGAAATTAGTCAACATTACAAATATAGTACAAAGTAAGATAACAATATGGAATTTGAAAAACTAAGCAAGTAGATATATTACTTGGTTGAACTAGATCTAATACGTGGTCAAAGCCGACTGATGATTCCATCTGTGTTAGTTCCAATGTCGTCGGAGGGCGATATGTGTGAAGTGGGGTAAGATAACTTGTCAACCATTTTTCAACCCACTCCCCTGACTCACAATCATTCCAGGCTTGCATTGTACATGAAGAACAAAAGCATGCCATCTTACATGTATCGATACTCCATGAACCTACATTTGAGCTAAGGAAAGAGTGTAGCTCACTTGATTCTGTTAGTGTACAACAATCCTCATATGGTGTAATGTTAGTATCATCCATCAACCAAAAAAATCTATGAACTGAAGACATACCTTCATTACCTGGACCCATTGAAGCATTACACCACTCGACAATTGAAATTGCATCTATCAACTTTGCACTGTCTTTATACTTTAACTCTTCTCATGTTAATAATATTTTCATGCATGCTCTTGTACCATCATGCTCCCCCTTTCCATGCTTGACCTCAAAAAATTTCCACATATGTTCAAAACCTATAGTGAGATGCATCTTGCACAACCAGTAGAACATGTGTGTGTTCTTGAACTGTGTTGCACAGTTATCCAACCATGTTATATGCTGACCGTATGCTATGCCCCTCTAAGAAAAATCACTATAGAATATCTGGAAGAAACCTTGCAAAAACTCTAGAGAATGTGTGAGATCATCACTAATATAAAAGTGATACTCCCTCAATACCTTCCTTTGGTCCTCTATACTATCAGCTACATGAATGAATGCTATGTGCTCAAATATCGAAACCTATGTGGAGTTGTAATACTGTGGCTGTAAAGTGTAGTTCTCTGCAAAGTCAACCACTGATACTATGCTGCCAATTAGAAAGGTGTCCTTCCATAGCTTGAATTGTGTGTCCAGCCATCAGGCTCTATGGGTATGCCTTGCATACTCATACACAGATTCTCATGAAACATGGACATAAACTGATACACTGGAATCTTCTCAATAATCGAATCACAACTTTTTTCTTGAGACCCATCTTTTGTAGTGTATGCCACTATTTTATACTTCCTGAAATCTAGTAGTTTATGCCCCACCTCATTTGTGCTTTCCATATGTTGACATACTGGCATTCGTTGCAAGCCACAACAACACTCACATGAACCATCAAAGCATGTCCTGTAGAATATTTGGCCATCCTCTATTTGACATAAATTTTTTGATAAGAACTCTCTTGAAGATTTTGGTGGGGCTTCTATGCCACAATCTTGCAAAACATCATTAGTATGCAAATCTAAACATATAGAACGATAAACATCATAATGGTTAGTGAATTCAATATGTAGTCTATAGCAAAAAGTAGTGTGTGTGTGATATATCTTGACATAAAAAGGTTTAAGAATTTCAAAAAATCTTTGAGAAATACTAATTTGAGGATAAATTTTTTGAAATTTATGAAAAAATTGAGTTTGAGTTGTATCCAAAAAATGCTTTGGATGTGGCTCACAGTTCCAACTACCGATTCTCCTTCTTACGACATCCCTTTGATTCGGAGATGGCCTTGTATTATTCTTCCAATAATCTTCAATTAGTGTTCTCAATGCTTCAACAACTTTTCTATCTTTATGTGGTAGTCTTCCTGAGAAATCCCATAATTCATTTGAGTTGGTGCCCTCAATTCTTTGCCGCCTTTGAATGGCTTTTGATAACGTTTTTCTACTAATTCCCATTTTTTCACTTGTCTTTTTAATGAGATGAGATCTCTTTGTTTGATAGCTTACCAAACTCGATATAATGACATGTCAGGTGACATTACTATCCTTTGAGCATGAGGTCTTACCCACACTCTCATAAGCATCCATTAGATTCTTCACAATAGTGTTTTCACTTGATGCATTCGATGTTCTCAACCCAAGAGTCTTCATGATGTTTCTGTACTTTAAACCCCACATCATTTGAACAAATAGTTGACATCTTCTAGTCTCATTTAGCCTTTCAAAGAACATTTTCCAAATATTATTAGCATATCTTCTACAAGTTCATTCTGGAATCTTACCTTCCATGTGCTGCAAAATATCCTCATCAATATTAATCAAAAACTTTGGCTTTCTACTCAAAATTCTAGGTGGTGTTCTCTTAAGTACATACATCTCAACATTAGCAATTTCATCAATATTTAATTGAGGTGGGCTAGACTGCGTAACGTCAACCGAGGGTGGAATAGAATACATACCTTGAGGTTCACATGGGCATTATGACATACATTTTTCATCAAATCCGAGTGATGATGTACTCTCAACTTTAGATGTGGTGGATGGTGTCCAACCATACTCACTTGTGGTAGATGGTGTCTCTCCATATTCGCTTGTGCTTAATGATGTCCCTTCATATTCACTTGTGATAGAGGGTGTGTCTCCAACTACGGTATTTTCATCTACCCTAGCATGACTCTTTCACATTCGTGCCCTTTGTGCTGCCAATTTCTTTTCTCTTTTTGATGGTTGAGGTTCCTCTTCAACTGTCTTGTTTTCGTCAATCGTTCCCAATTTCTATTTTTCACGATATTCCCTCATCCATTTTTTCTCTTTATCTCTGAAGGCTTGGAGCTGATCATCTGTTAGTTTTTTCCTTTTAACAGTTTGTTTCCTCAGCATGATCTTGGATTAGGTGTCAAACCAAATGAGGAAATGTTGAGTTTTCCTTAACAAAATTGAGCTTTTGGTGACTGAAATTGAGTTTCTGAGTTGGGAAATGTTGTTTTACATTACATTGAGCATGAACAAGGTATATTAGGCTTGTTTCAATAGTTTTCAAGTTTTGGAGTGTTTGGCAAGTGCTACTTTCAATAAAACATACAGTCTCTAAGCCTAGGGAGAGGGTTTTATGGTTTGGGTGGTAAATGATTGAATCTCTGCAATTTAATGCTATAATTTGAAGTTTTGATAGATATAAAGTGCTGCCCCAAGGTTTTAGGAGATTTGGACACGTTTTGAAGGTAGTCCCTTTGTAAAAGTGGGCTAATTTGGGCCCTTAAAAGCATAGAAAACTTAATAATGTGTGTAGTTTGGTACAAAACAAGCATTGGTGGTTTTTGGATATGTTGAAAGGCTCTGTAATGGGTAAAATAAAGGTGTCTAAATGGTCCTAGGTCTGTAGAACAAAAAATCATTGTGGTGGCAAGTCTTAACTTGGACTTCAATCTATTTTGAGACTCCTTTGGTTGTTTCGGTGAAAAATCTCCATTCTTCATGATCAGCCTATATAGACTAGCAAGGTATGAGTTTTACTTTAATTTAAAGATGGAGCATTTCCTCATACTGTGGTGACCTGTGATTCAGAGGAAAGGCCTGTAATATGTTGTTTTCAAGTTTCATGTTTCTTTTAATAGTGGTAAGGTGTGTATAGGGATGGTGATGTTATCTTAGGCTGAGAATGTGAGTTTTTGGCATGAAAAGGAGGAACCAAAGTGGTGTTTTTGAGATCTAATGAGGCTAAAGGCCTAGTGAAGGCTTATTTTGTTTGTACAGACCCTAAAAAACTTGTTTGATGTGTTGGTGAGCCTTGGAAGGCCTTGGAGTTATGAAATATAGAAAACCCTAGATATTTATGAGAAAATTGAGGGTTTTTGTATTGTAAACCTATTTGAGCGTGCATTAGGAGTATATTCCAATTTTTCAGAGACATGTATGGAAAATTTGGTAGCATAGACAAGGCAATCAGTTGGTTTGTATAACTGTTTGACAAAATACCTCAATGAAAGCTTTGGAAGCATACACAAAGAAATTCAATTGTTAAATTTAACAAAATGCCTCAAAGAGATGTGGTTTAAAAATGTAATAGGAAAGTGTATAGAATTGTGTAATTTAAAATTTTCATTGACAACCTAAGGTTGTAACATGACAAACAAACAATTTGATCAACATGGAATAATCAAAACAACAAAAATGAAAGCAAGCCATAATAGAATGAAATAAAATGTACAAAGACTTCACATACCTAAAAAACCAAAGTTTCAAATGGAAGAGTTCTACCCAATTATGTAGCCTTTGCTTCTTCTTTCCTCAAATTCCTCAAAAATTTGAATTTTTCAAAAGCTTGTTCCGCTACAAACTTCAATTGTATATTAGTTATCACTGCAATTCAAACTTGAATTCATATTACATGCCTTTCAACATGAAAACTCTGTTATTTCATGCAAAGGTGATGGAAATATCATGAAAAAGGTGGTGGAATCTAAAAATCATGCATGCACACTTCACTCAATCACCAAAAGGCTACTTTTTGTCAGAGCACACGTAAAACCAAGAGAATATGCAAAATGTGGGCTAACATCACGGGTATAGTTAGTTTTTTAACCATTTTTAGTGCAAGAAATAACATCCACGTGTTATAACGAGAACACATTATTTCTTGCTAAACGACCATCTCTCTATTTATCAATAACGTGCTCGCATTATAAGAAAGTGTTTTTAAAGATTTATATGGTAGACCCACTCC